>NW_006498435.1:382582-407011 GCF_000471905.2 Amborella trichopoda
ACTAGTCGTAACGACGTAGAAGACGAACGGACGTTACTACGACGTTACGTACGGGACCGGACCAACCGAACGTACTACAGTAACTACCCTACCTACTACTCTATACTCTCTCTCTCTCTCACTCTCTCTCTCTCTCTCTCTCTCTCTCTCTCTCTCATAGCCATGGCTCATGGAACAATGTGTGGAAGGGCTTATGGGTAGTGTAGTTAAAAGGATGTGTATTACAATATTATCATATATGAATTTTTTTTTTTGTTTTTATAATGTTCCATAATTTATGTGTAATAATCTCAACCACATCTCCTTCCAACCAAACCAGATCAAGAGATTCAAGACAAAAAGGTTTAGGTCCATTATGACACTTGACACTTATCCGCATGTAAGCACAAGGGGATATGAATGGGCATAACTTTGTAAGGGCTACCACACGCACTAATGGAAATTTCTGCTCCCACTCATTAGAAACCAAAAACCAAACAATCTTTCTTTGGATAAGATTATCACTGCCATTATTGGACCATATAGAATGTACTCCAATGATAGGTAGATCGATAATTTGATGTCATCAAATAAAACTGTTAAAAATCCCCAATGACTGATTAAGCCTCTACACCGTTCGATTTGAGTAGGCACAATATTATGACTAAAGTCAACAAGGGCAACCGGGCACCTAAAGCCCCAATTATTTTTACTTTTTAAATACTATTTTTCTTTTTTAAGTTGGTACTCCTTTTGTTCTTCTTTCATTCTCTCTGTCGGAGCCTCCGACTCTATCTCTCTTTTTCTCTCCTAATTTCACCCATTACCTCTCACCTGCCGCACAGGTCTTTGCATTGCCTTCCTCACATCATCAAGCGAAGGCACAATAAAAAAACACAACGACCTTCCTCCACCTTGCAAACCTTTGGTTAATAGGAAAGACTCCATGCCCTTTTTCCCGAGTTCCCAAGCCCAACCACTATTACCAAAGATCTCTCAAGGGTCTCTTGAAAATCATCCGATTCCAGGACCAAATGTGGGTGTTGAGTCTATTGACCGTTATTTACCAATTTAATCTAAAACTCCAAATGATAGCGATGCAAATTGTGAAGTGTGAAGTGTGAACTGTGTGCCAGCGCAATAAAAAAGGGAAAAAAAAAAGGGCTACAACAGCAGCAACCTTTGCACATCGTGGTCAAAAAAGAAAAGAATCCAACAAGTCATAGCCACAGTTGCGGGGATCTTGGTGAAGGGGTGGTGTTCCCCTCTTGGAATCTCAATCCGGCAATCCAGGAGATAGAGCCTGAGCAGTACTCACTTCCTCGCATAAGGGGATCTCAATCCCTACCTATTGGGATCTCGGTTCCGAATCTAAAGGGATCTCGGTCCTTGACTTCAAAGGACCTTGATCCCTATCGATGGGGGATCACGACTCCTCAAAAGATGGGTCGCGTTCCGAATACGATGGGTCAAATTTAAGGGCTTGTATGCATGTGCTTGTTACCCCTAATGGTAACGAGTTCATAGTCCATGAGAAATCTTTTAGTGATACTGATGTTGATGAGTTTATAGTCCATGTACCCATTTCAATTATGTAGCATTGCCCAAGAAAAATCTTCTAATAATACTAACTATCAACATTAATTTAAATCAACTATATCAATGTACTTTATTACATCAAATACTAAGTATATGCTAATGAGTAGACAGTTCAAGAACTCATTTCAAATATGTAGCATAGTCTATGAGAAATCTTATAGTAATAACATCAACATTAATTTAATTCCACTAAACCAATGTACCTTAATATAAAGAATACCAAGCATATGGCATTTTAATTATTAAGGTTTCATGAACTACTTTTTTTAAACAAAATGTCGTATATATCTTTTTATGGTTCCTACACAATTGCGGTTTCTTTTATTTTATATTATTTAAAAGTGTTTCAAAGGAACGACATTTTTCATTTATTTATATATTCTCGTAATTATTATAATTAAAATTTGGTTTATAGCAAACTTTTTTTATGAATTTCATAATTACATTTATGCCTTTCATCTCTAAAAAATTAATTTAATATCATTTCAAACATTTAATGCATCTCACTTCAAAGCTTTCTTAAATCTATTGCTTGATTTTTTTTAATTATTAGGATTTCATAGAAATATTTTTTAAAACAAAATGTATATTTTCTACAATTGACAATTTTTTTATATTATTCAATATTTTAAAAAAGTGATATTTTTCATTTAATTTTTTATTCTTGGATTAAGTTCAAAATCTTTTATTGGATTTCGTGCTTCACAATGTCTTTCATTTCCTCAAAAGTTAATTAAATATCATGTCAAGCATTTAATGCATCTCACTTCAATTCTTCCTTAAATCAATTTCTTGGTATTTAAGATAGTACAAAGTCTTTTATTGGATTTCGTGCTTACCTTTATGTCTTTCATTTCTAAAATAATTAATTAAATATCATGTCAAGCATTTAATGCATCTCACTTCAATTCTTCCTTAAATCAATTTCTTGACATTTAAATTATTAAGATTTCATAGATTCTATTTTTTTAAACAAGATGTCTTATCTATCAATTCATATTTTTTACAATTGACGAATTTTTTATATTATTTAAATGTGTTTGAAAGTAATGTTTTTTTCATTTAATTTATTTTATTCTCTTAATTTTCATGTCAAAATTTTGGGTGACAGTACAAAATCTTTTATTGGATTTCGTACTTAGCTTTAAGTCTTTCAATTCCAAAAAAAAATTATTTTGTATCATTTTTGGCATTTATAACTAAACAAGATGTCTTATCTATCTATTAATATTTTCTTTAATTGAAGAATTTTTTATAGTATTTAAATGTGTTTGAAAGTATTACTTTTTTCATTTAATTTATGTTATTCTCTTAATTTTCATGTCAAAATTTTGGATGATAATACAAAATCTTTTATTGGATTTTGTACTTGGCTTTATGTATTTCAATTCTTTAAAAATTTATTTTGTATCATTTCTAGCGTTTAATACATCTCACTTCAAATATTTCTTGAATATATTCCTTTATTTTTTTTTAATTGTTAACTTTTTACTGTAATATATATTTTAACACAAATCACTCTCTAATTTCGTCATGTTATTAGTAATAGAAAATGTACTCTTTAGACTTCGTGCCTCACTTATGCCTATCTTGTGTTCATACTTTTATTTTTAAAGGGTGTGGTTTCTATAAGGTTGAGGCTCTAAACAATCAAAGTTGTGTGTGTATATAGACACACACACACATTTGGGGTGCTTCCCCTGCGCTCCCATATACATATTGTTCATATATACGAGATTGCTCCAAGGTCGCTCCCTGAGTAACGCTCCCAAACGCTCCAAAGGTAGGGAGCTTTAGCCAAGTGTCAATCTCGTGCTCCCGCACCCGCTCCCGCTCCCGCTCCCGCTCCCAACAACTGTAGTCATAGCTACCACCGAACATATTTAAGGCAACCTATGAATAGAGAAGTGAGAATTGAGAAGATAAAATGCAACCCAATATTGTTGTTCTTGATTTCTGTAAGAAATCATTCACCAATTATAAAAATAAAAAATCATTCAAAGGCAATCTCAGGTTCTCAATGCCATGAATTTACAATACATTGATACCTTGGAACCTATGGATTTACAAAAAGGTTCAATTAAAGATGATATCTAAAGGAACACGCTCCCAGCTTACAATATACATAAATAGTGGACCCCGGGAACCGCGAACCTAAGATAGGGATAACGCAATCCCTTTTAATAGGGAGCCCGTTCCCTTAAAGATAACTACACGCTCCGCATATGTCATGGAACTCGCACCTCTCCTCACACCATATGGGGAGCTCGCTTTGCATATAAGGGAACTTCAACAAATACTCACTCCACACTCCTGTTTCGGGATCTTAGCACGTTTCCGTTCCCGGTACCTATGATCTTGTATCATCAAAACGAGAAATATATACCTCATCTTTTCATCCATTGCCCCTTTTTTGTTGCCCTTTGGCCCAATATTCTTCAACGCTTTGATCTAATTTGGGCTACTCCTCAAAACATCCCTAACCTCTGGGTTTTCTTTTCGCCACCCTTTCCCCCCAACACCATTAAACTTTGGCGTATCGCTTTTTCTGCTCTACTCTGGACGGTCTAGTTGGAGAGACGCAAGAACTTTTGGATGTGTTGCTAAATCCTCTCCCTTCTAGCTCAAAATCTTTAACCTCTCTAATCTCACTGTGGGTCTCTATTACCCCTCTCTGCTCCTGCATTCTAGTTTCATTTCTTTGTAGAAGTTGGTAGAGTTACTTCAATTTGCAAATTTGTGATCCTAGTATTAGAGTCACTTGGAGTAAGCCTCCACAAGGTACCCGTATCATAAGAACTGCAAACTCAGTCGCAAATAGCCTTGCTAAGGAAGGAGCTCATAATTCCTCTCTTGCCATCCATTTCTTAAAATAGGTACACTAATTTCTTCTCTCTCCCCTTCCTCTCTCTTTTAACCCTTTTTCGTCTATCCTCTCTCTCCTCCCTCTTTCTCGCCTTTGTAGGGGAAAAAAAAAAAGAGCAAAAAAAAGGGGAAAAGAAAAAAAAAAGAAGAAAAAATAAAAGGGACATAGAAGTTTGCTTCTGCTTTTACTCCTGATGACAACAATTTTTCTCTCTACCCCCATCATCTCCCTCCTTTGATTTCTCATCTCTCCCTCCACACTTTCTCCTTTTTTTGTCAATCCCCTGCTCTTTAACCTCTCTTTCTCTCTCTATCTACACTACTTGCTCTTTTAACCTCACTCTCTCTCTTACTTTCTATTCTCGCCCTTGATACCTGCTTTCTCTCTCTCTCTTGAATCCTCTATTCCTATATTTCTTCTTAACTATCTTTCTCCCCCAACTACCCTCTACCCTATATTCTTGAAGTCCGTCCACTCTTCTCTTCTCAATCTCTTTTTATCTCTCCATCTCGGTTCTCCCCTCTATCTCCCACTAACTGTCTTGGTATCATGGGTTTCCTCCTAGCCTCTCTCACAGTTACTTTGCAGAGGCCATTGGGACAGTCCCTAGTCTCGGTAGCAGGGGTGTTCCTACTATCCCTTGGCAGATGGGGCGAAGGGGCAGTTTGCACTCACAGAATAACACTTTTCCTTTTGGCCCCTGGCAGTTTGGTTTGTAGGTTCAAGTCACGTACAATTTTTTGGTGACAGAATCCATCTTCGTCACGTCCAGACTTGGTAGCAAGGTTCTCCTACTGGTCTCTCACAACTTGGGTCCAAGGAGCAGCCAACACTCATTTTTTGGCGACTGTATACTATCCAACTAAGTGGACATCCATTGCGGACTTTCAAAATCGATGATGCTCCAATTTTTTGAAGATATTTTTCATTACTCATATGTTCGAGATTTGGTCTTTTATTTCTTTCTATTTTAGTTTTGCTTCTTCCCTACCCACTTTCTTGTAATTTGAGCATCCATTTTGTGGGCTGCAAATTTTTACCACTTCAGTGGCTATGTAACTACCTTTATTTATGCATGTCAAACAGTTTCAAAAAAAAAAATCTTTCTCAAAAGATTTTCTCAAGATTTTTTCTAACAAAATCCTTTTTAAAATATCATCATAACTTCATCTTTAACAATTAAAGAAAAGACATAGGAATCCTCACTAGGCTAAGATGTGTCGGCCATATAGACCCCACGTCCCACACCCATGTGGGGCCCCCAACTAGAGGATTACCCCTCGCTCTCACAAGCCTCCAACCACATACAGAAGACCACAAAGCTCTCCTGGACTATAAAGTATCCCTGGGCATCTCTTCGACTTGAACAAGGGATGACCCTTTAAAAACACTTAACAGCAGTGCCATATGCCTAGGGGTAAGGGTGTTGGACATAACCAAGCCATATATTGCCTAACCCTAGGTTAGTCAACCAACATACACACTCCCACTAAAATGTGAAATCCATTATAATTTTTATTTACATGCTCTTACAGGATTTAAAGACCAAAAACCCCAAAGTTCCATGGATGGAGAGGAGCGTCGAGGGTGCAAAGGGGGTTGGATATATTGTAGATGCCAATACTTCCTCCTTTCACGCATTTTTTGGTGATTTTACTTTTTATGATCATGGATCTAAAACTTTAGAGAAAGGATTTTTAGGGAAAAAACCGTTTATTTTCAACAAATATTTTGATGAGTACTCTATGAATACTTGAATGGTTCCTAGGGAGCATGGGGAGTGAGCATGATTGACAAGGAAAATGGGGAGTAAGTGAGAGTGAGAAGAGAGCAAGAAAAAGAAAATGGAGAGGGAGAGAGAAGAGAGACCTCAAAGGGGGCGAGAGAAGGCAAAGATAGGAAAGACAGAGAATATTTGAGACAGGGTTATCGAGCATGTAAAAGGGGAGGAGAGATGATAGGAAAGAAGTTTTTGTGTCTGTTAGGGGCACATATTGAGGCAAAGAATGGAAGGAGAGGAAGGACGTGAAGATGGGGTGGGATAAAACACTTTTTAATCTTTTAATACCACTCAAGAAGGAAAACAATTCAAGTTAACCTTCTCTCAAAAAAAAAAGAAGGAAAACAAAAAAGAGAAAAAAGTGGGAGGGGGGTTATTAATATGAAATTAATAGAATTTTAGGGGGTCTGTATGATTTTTCCCTTTAATTTTTATATTGAACAATTTAGTCCAAAAAAAAACAAATTGTTCACAGGGCCCGGGTCCCCCAAGACCGACCTAAATTAAGTAGCTAGTCTACCACATGAGCCATAAAACTTATTTATAATAAGATTACACAAGACACTTCTTATACAAGTGTGAACACATACTAATAAACCACAAAATCACCTATCACATAATGGTTAAGGTGTTAAGGCCATGTCGACAAGGCTTGATACGTGTCGACATGCAACACCAAAAGAAAACAGAAGTATCGAGGTAACGCTGCTCACAACATTGATATGCCGCTATAGCCTCACAAATGTCAAAATTAATAAAAAATTATCTTTGCCTTCCAAGGTGAAACAATCTCCTACTTTCCCAACTTAATATCATTAGATAATCACCCCATAATAGAGTTACCACATTGAAAGAGAAAAGGCATAAACCATAAGCAACACTTTCACTTCTACAACCATATAAAAGGTAAATAATTGCTAATGAGATAGGGATCCGATGAGAAAATGATAACCAAGATTCTTAGGAGCTGCAGTACGCCAAAAACAATGGGCCAGAAACCAAAGGTCGATCCCATATGAACCCTAGGATATCAAGGTTGAGTATAAATGTTATGCAGAATTCTAATAAGTTGAACCAGACATGGTCTCATTAAAAATAGTCTCATTAAAAATAGGAAAGTTGAATTTTATGCTATTTTCCAATGTTCGAAAATTCGACCGCCCAGGCAACTGGAGGCCTCACAGCACTGCACTAGGTCGGGCAATGACCTGAGCGGCTGATTAGTCGCCCAGGGCCCTTTTGGCTCGCAAAAAGTGCCAAGAATATCATTTTCCCCCTTGAAAAGTGGGGAATTAGTATTTGGGGGGTCATTTTTGCCCCCAAAACCCTAGACAACTCCCTTGCCTCAAAAAAAAAAAGGCTCAAAATCAAATGTTTTTTTAAAAGATCATTCCAATTCAAATTTTTCGATTTCGCAAGCAAAATCAAAAGGCATTCAACTCGAAACTTTTTGGGATTAAGGAGGTTGCAAAAGAGAGTTTTAGCAATCAAAAGTGACCAATTCAAGCCTACTTTGTGACTGATGATGATAAAATAGTACATGCTGGGCAGGACTTGACATGAAGTCAAGTGAGGCAGGCTAAGGAAACCCAACTGGAACCCGTGAGGACCACACATTCTCAATCTGAAAGGAAGGGGTCTCAAATCTCAAAGGAAGGTGTCCAAGTTCAACGGGAACAAAAGACTAAAAAGAGTAAGGGAGGAGGAAGTCGGGGCAGAGCTAGAAGACTCAAAAGATACCGATAAAGAAGAACGATATGTATCAGAAAGAACTGATTCTGATGATGGTGGTAGAGCATCATCATCATCATCATCCAATATATTGTTGGTAGTAGACACAAAAGTTGACAATGTTGGACGTGATAAGGAAACCCAAATGGGCCCTCTTTGCATTAAATTTTAATGTTTTGAATGTCTGGAACTTTAGGTTTTGGAACTTTCGAATGTGTTAAACTTTAACTTTCGAACTTTATGTTATGTTATTTGAAATGCTAATGGATGTAACTTTATGTTATGTGAATTTTTATTTTGGCATACATGGCTAATGGACTAAAATTTTGGCACTTTCAATGTTTCATTTTTTAGACATGTAAATTTTAGTTAATAGGTAAATTGGTTTGAAATTTGGAAAAGCACAACCCCTACCCCTTCCCCAACCAAAAAAAAAAAAGCAGTGGCCACCTAGGTCAGTGGATGGTTGTCCCTGTCTTCTTGAACATTGCTATTTAAGTAAGTTTCCTATTTCGTTATTAGATTAGAAGACAGTAGCTGGCATCTTCAAACACTATAAACATAACTAGTTCCTAAATTACAAATAAACCTTTTTCTATTGATCTAAACTACAAAAGAACCCCGTCTCCTAGTTTTAAATAGCTTGATTTTAGGAAGCATAGGGATTATTTGCTTCCAAGCAAACCAAGATTACAATGATTCTACAAAAATAGATGTAGAATGGCCTGGAAAGCTAAAATAGAGCAATAAAATTATATTATTCGCGTTGGTTTTGTCCCACCTTGAGTTGCGAATTTCTCACTAATCATGGTGTTGATTGGATAACCCTAGGTTGTTTGGTATTGAAGCCATCCAATAGTAGATTCTCCTATTTCTCCTAAGGTTCTGATTCCTTCAACAAGGTAGATCTCTTCTTCTCTCCCGTACTGGACACACTATCCCTTCTTTTCCTTCTCCCAACTTTCAAATTTCCTCATCCCTTCTTCACAGTCCTGGCACCCTAAATATCCTACCATGCCTCTCCAATCTTCTGGCCTCCAAACCTTAAACCTCACCCCCAATCTTCTAATCCATACCCCTACCCAACTAACTCTAGATTTTCCTTATCTCAACCTTAAAATCCATCTTTCCACCCTCATGTAATGCTGAAATGATAATTTCTAGCAAGGTTCATCACAATTAAAACTTTGTTTTTCACTATGGACCATCAAAATCCTGAGATTAACCCCTAAACATAGCAGGAACTATATAAAACCCACCCCTTAATAGGCCCTACTCCAAACTAGCAACTTTCTTCCTTCCTCTCAGGGCCCCAATCAACGCCTACAGTATGAACATACACTCGTTCCATCCAAACCTTCATTTGTGATCCCTCGTTAGTCTAACTCCAGCTAATTCTTAACTCCTATACCTTGCTGTCTTCAAGTTCAACATAATTCCATAAAATCCTAAACCCAAGATCTTGTCCTACATCAGAGTCCCTACTCATCCCAGATGGGGCACTTTGGCTTTTGGATGAAGAAGGCGAACCCAAATCTACTCCAACTTACCACCCCCAGAGAAAAGGGAAGCAACTGGAGGTATTAAAGTGGGGGGATTTGGTAGGCAACAGGTGGAATGGGAACCACCATTCCCACAATGTCAACACCAAGTGTCCAACCGATAATCTCAAATGTATTTTGATCAGGGATCAAGCTATAGAAAATGCACATATGTGCTTGGGCTGACAGTTGTCTGATACGTCCATACCATTTAATGCACTGAAATTTGTTCTACTTTCAGCCCATTTAGGATACCATCACATTTATTGACTAGGTTACAAAATTTCAAGTTTCCATGACACAAGGAGTTGGATGTTGAAGGGCGGCAGAAGAAGGGTATACTCAAAGGTGTCTACCTTGGACGCCAAGGCAGTAACTTGACGCAGCAAGCTGCCTTGACACTTCATCTAGGCCTAGGCAGGTGCCTACTGTGTGTGTGTGTGTGTGAGTGCATGCATGCATGTGCGTGTGTGTGTGAGAGAGAAAGAGAGTGAGGAGACAATCAATTGCTCACTGATGGCGTATGAGTGGTCAGATGGGCGAACCTCACCTTGATAGGTTTTTTGGTTTATTGTCATAGAGCAAGGATATTTCCAAAGATGAATGATGTCTCAGACATTGCAAGGCAACCAAAACATTATTTGGTTTGATAAAGGAAGTGGCGGATAAGATAGGGTCACAAAATGTGGCCCAATTCAATATAGATAACGCAACCAACTATATACCTGCTACACGGTCATTGAACACCACACATCCAAAGATTTTCTAGACTTCTTATGCAGCACACTATATCAATGAGACATTGTAAAGACCATCCACAGAGTTAAGAGGAACATGGCAGAGCATAAGAGGCTCAACATGGTGGTTTTACTTTGTACTTATAACTTGAGGCTAAGTGAAAGGCAAAAATTTGCAATTTGTGTAAACGGTTTGAATATTTAGTTAATTTAATGATAGTAAGCTTGTAATTTCAGATTAAAAATTCCAATCAGTGAAGCAGACAAAAACATACTCTAATCTATCAGTCCCTGATGACAGCCATGGAAAGTACTGAACTCGGGGCAAGCCAAGGCCCAAGTCAGAACCTCGTCCTGAATTACTGGTAAAGGATTTCTCCTTGGCTCTTCCCTCGTAAGATCCAAGCATTCCTCTCTCTTCAAAGCTCCCGCAATACACAGAGCATCCTCCAAAACCTATAACCCCTAGCTGGAAGCATAGGAGACATTCCATTCTTCTGTAGATGGGCCATTGCAAGACATCCATGCAAGCAAGCCAACAGAGTGTGGATCCACTTATTCAGTTCCCTCTGTGGAATATAAATGCTTGTCCCCCCCAACAAAGCTATAAGAACTATAAGCTCATCCAAAACTCGACAAAAATAAGATTCCTCCAAAAGTAAGGACACAAAATCACTGTATCCTTCCCTCTCATGGCAAACACCCAGGCACCTAAACCCAAGGTTCCACCACCACTGTAAATAGGGTTGGAAAGGCCCCATCAGACGGTCTGTCCCCACGCTTAATGCCAAAGGCTAATTTGGGCTCCATCTCCAACTTGGAAACAAAATACATTCTTGCAATTCCCCATACACCTTAGTTTTCTTTTGATGGTCCCCATACACCTTACTTATGTTCATTGTTGTGCCCACATTCTAAATTTGATTGTACAAGATAGAAGGGATACATGAGAAACAATTCAAAAGGTAAAAGAATGCATGAAAAAAGTATGTAAATAGATTGTTTATTTCTTTCTCCCAAATGACCAGAGAGACAAATTGCTTCTTGGCATGAGTGGGGACTGCAAGAGAGTCTCAACTCAATAGGGACTATTTTCTACTCTGTGAAACTGGTAACTGTATTGGTTCCCTTGGTAGCACCACTGATGCAACATGATTGATGCCAATCATACTTTCTTCCTGTTTCTAAATACTCCAAAGTGTATCGTAACATACATATTGATTTTGATACTTTTTTCTCAAACTGAGTTGAAATACAGTCGCTCCTTGGGCTCCGTAAAGTAATGGCCCCCACAGACAAGATCCTCCCATAACTTCTAGCAAGTAATGAAGAACTAATTTTAAAGAGACTAATGATAATAATTGTAACTCTCAAATCTGCCCCTTAGGCAATTTTCACAGGAGTACAGGAACAGTCACAGGTGTGTCCAGTTGACGCACCAAACCATGGCTTGTCACAGTCTGGGCAGGGATTGGCAGCATCTACAGATGCCACTCTTTAACATCTCTGTCATAAGGCCCTTCTCAAACTACGACACTGTGTGTGCAGAAAAAAAAGAAAATTACCTTTTTAGCCAAACCACAAAAGCGACACATATATGTAAACATCAAACCACATGATTTGCAGACCATGAGTGGGAACCAAACAAGCAGTAATCTAATGATAGATTCAATAAAACAGACATCAATAAACAACAGAACACCAGGTTCAAAGAATCTACCTTTTGCGGAAAGCGCTCCTCCTGTAACACAACCAGCAACAGCTGTATTTGTGGTGTCATGTTTCGCCCTTGCCTGAAAACGCATCACATAAACTCAACCTGGTTCTTCATCAAAGAAGTATTAATGCTGCAGTAAACAAAAATATTACAAGCCAACTAAGACTTTATAATCAAAAAGAGAAAAACTACAAACCAATCAAGAATGTATAATCCGATGGAGAAAATTAATAACAAACCAACCAAGAACTTGGCTTTACTTTACCTTCTCAATGACACACTCGGCAGCAGAGAATATCAAACCCATCACAGCAAAAGTCTTGGCTGAACTAAGACTCCTCCTACCCATCTGTTTCGTTGTGTAAACAAATTGTTGCCTTGCTGTCATTTCCTCTTGCTGTAGAGGATTGTCTAAAGCTCCAAGAAACAGACCCATAAACAGCCCAAGTCCACCTCCTGTTAGAGAAAATAAAGTACATTTTTATGAACCATAGAAGCCAAAAGGTGAAAACCCAGAAAAATCCCATTGCCCCAATAACAATAACAAAAAACCGAGAAAGAAAACTAAGAGAAGCCAGTCTGAGAAGTATAAAGTTAAGAGATATACAATAAAAGCCCAAAAATCATAGCAATAAGACGTAAAAGCCAAAAATCCTAAAAATTCAGGAAACCCATTGCCCCCCGTAAAAATCCAAGAGGGAAAAAACTCAAATGACATTCTCAGAGAGTAAGATTCAGGAACAAACCGGAGAAAAAAAAAAAGAAGGCAAAAAAACATTAAAACAAATCGAAATTTCGGAAGGAAAAAGTAGTAAAAAAACCAATAAAAAGAACACAAATTTACAGAGGAATTACCCATTACTCCACTGACTACACTTCGAACAGCGCAGTTGTTCCATATGTCTTGGCCTCTGATTTCTTCAACAGTGGGCAAACGCAACGGCTCTATAGGTTTCTCTGCTTCTTTGGGTCTTGGAGCGGCCCCCACTTCTGAATCGGAGGCCGCCATGAAAATTTCTCCCTAAAAGTACACAAAATTAGTGGCTCGTGAATGTCTAAAAGAAGGTATCCAAAAAAATAAAAAAACAGGAAAACCGCTAGGTTTAGGCAATGGTTAAACACCAATGCAACATGAAATGAAGCCAATTTGCTGACAGCAAGAACGTATCGAGAGAGAGAGCCAAGCGCGGCTGCTTCTCTCTTGGGGTTTGTGTTTTCAGGTCAGTAAATGGCGGTGGCCACGACGGTCAGGGCCCGAAGCCCGTTGAGCGCGAATAAAGCTGTCGCGAGCTCACACCGGTTCGCAGGGTCGAGGTAAAAAGCATGTTAGAGTTTTAAGGAAATTTGTGATAAGTGCTCTTTATTTATGCGGTATTAAAAAAAAATGAAAATTATCTAAAATATCTTTTTATTTAAAAAAAAAAGGTTCTAATATACTTTTCTTTTTTTCAAATTTACTTATGCATCTATTTTCTACAATTAGTTCACACATTTGTCTCACGTAACGTGAAAAAATTCGTTCGTGTGGTTAGATGTGATAATATTTTAACATCAATTGATCCCAGTAAATATTTTCATACCAATTAACAGCTAACTTGTGTGAAAATATTCTCATACCTAATTATAAAAGAGAAATTTTCCACGTTAAAGGAGAAATATTTTCATGAGAACCAAACATGCCCTATGAAAACAATTTATATAAGGCTGCAACCTTATACTTTAGAAGTAAAGTGCACCTCAAAAATAAGTTCCAAAGTTGGAAAAGCTTCGAATTGATCATCTTGACTTCAAGATGTATGGATATAAAAAATAAAAAATTTAAGTTTTAAAATAGTGTATTTTAAAACAAGTTATTTAGACTATCTATTTTCAAGGTTTTCAATTGTTTACAAATCTGCTCAATCTGCTCCATTTTCGAATTTTAAATTTCATAATTAGAGTTGAACATAGATTTCAAGCTATTGTAAGGTTTCTAATACCAGAACTACATCTTCCAACAAATTTAGAGATGCACCTTATTTGTATAGTATCAGATGGGCACCTTATACAAACCTCGCCCTTCATTCAATGCCCTAAAATAGGTTTGTGATGCTTCCTAAGACCCACTTGTGTTTCAAGAAGCACCCAATGGGGTACTTGGGGTTTAGGTCCTTGGTGGTCTCAGCATGGAGCTTTACAGACTTTAATAAGTCCACAATGGTGGGAAGCACCCAAGCAGGTGCTGCCATTGCAAACCTCATTGGTCCCTAGTGCGTGATTGGGAATTGGGACCACCAAATAACAATAATAGTAGACTTACGTGTGTTGCACATATAATCGTAAAAAGACCCTACTAGAAGCATCATACAGAATTGTGACGACCCCGCCCCCTGACCTGATAACGTACAAGCCGGAGGGCAATAGAGTGCAGGACCGCGATGTGAGGTGGCAAACGCTACTCAGGTGGGAGTGGCTCAGTGCTTATAAAAGGTGGAATCAAGAGCAAACTATGAAAGAAAAATAAAATCCATTCATCATTAACAAAGATTAGACCAAAATGCAAACTCATTTTCATATACAACCATTCTCCAAAATTTCTTTACAAATAGTTCAAGGCACTAATGGCCCACAAAATACAAGGTAAACAACAACCAACAGCTAAGTGGCACTGCCACCAAACACCTACCATTGAAAGCTTCCAAAGTCCCTTCACCAACTCCAAACTTTATGCGTCTCAACGCACCGATCAACTGCCCTCTCCCTCTAGGGTTAGAAACTATCACTCTACAAGGATGAAAAATGAACAGAATGAGCTAATAGTCATTTTATCTTTAGCAGAACATAAACACCTACAAAGCACATAATGCACACAATAGAAGCTAGAGAGGCCTACTCCTGAAATAGAATCCCCATTGCTTAGGCCAAGCCAATCCTGTAGCTTGAAACTTCTACCTTCATTCAAGACGAAAGACAATGACACATGGGTAACTCACTTTGTACTGTCCTCACACACACACATCCCCAGTGTGTTTTGGGGCTTTCGATAGGCGGTGGCCTTGCAAGACACGACTTTCTCCTTATGCCCTTCGGGTGAGAGGGCGTTACACTACCATTGGATGTCCCTATGCGTAGTGCCTATAACATTTGGGGGGGGGGGGTGACCCTCTCTGTTACTCAGTTTCACCTCCCAACCCCATTCTTATCATTGGGGTCGGGGCACAATCAGTAATTGCTGACATAATAGTGTCCAACTATTAATGGGTGTCCCATTGCATAGCGGTCAGTGTCACAGTATAACGGTATCACAAATATAAAAGAGTATAACAATATCCACTACCAATGGGTGTCCCATTGTGTAGTGATCAGTATCACAACGTTTCACAGTATAACAATATTCACTATCAATAGGTGTCCCATTGCATAATAGTCAGTATCACAATATATCACAGTATAACTGTATCACAGTATAAAACAATATAACAGTACCTACTACCAACGGGTGTCCCATTGCATAAGGGTCAGTGTCATAGTATATCACAGTATAGCAGTATCACAATATAAAGCAGTATAACAATGTACATAAAACATCAAGCTTTAAGTTCACATATATTTTACTATTCCTTTCCAGGCTATTCAGAAGCAATCATAGTATCATAAACGTGCATATACGACATTTCAAGGCAGTTGATTTCATCTCCTTTGTTTAGATTAATCATTACATCACTTGTATAATTCATGCACAATTTGGGGATATACTATTCATTTCATTAGTGGTATACATATATACACACCGAGGCATGGTATCCGATTCATAAAAAATCCCAATTGAATCCCAATATTAACTTAAAACAGACCTGTCAATCATTTATTCAACAAAAATTTTCAGTCACTTGATCAATTGAAAGCGTAGTGCGAAAAAGGGGTTTAGTTCAAAATTTTCTACAATTTCTCATAGGGATGTACAATAATAAACAGGAACGTAATTTTTGATCTATTTAAAATTTAGAGATGGTTCCAAAATCAATTTCACATTAGACGTACATATCTTTCAAATTGGGGTGGTTTGAAAGCGTCTGGATCCCGTTTGACCAATCAAAAGCTCTGTATAATGGATGTATACTATCTGAAATCTGTTGTACATTTGTGACAGTGACATGTCCTATTTAGCAGAGTTAAAATGTCAATCTATTAGGCATTTTAAGATGGTTTCAAAACAAAAGTTCAAGTGAAAATATTTCCAACAAAGTAAGTTTGAAAGCATTTGAACTCCATTTGGTCATTCAAAAGTTCATGATAACAGAAATGACAGTTCTTGAAATTTAGTGAAATCTATCAACAGTGACATGCTCTCACAAATTAATGCATAGCTTTCAATCTAAAAGGAATTTTGAAATAATTTCAACATGTAACTTTAATCATACATAGAGATCTTTCAAATGACAGTGATTTGAGAGAAATTGGACTCAATTTGGTTAGTCAAAACTCATGGCAACATAGGCGACAATTATAATTTTAGAGAAAACTGTTAGCAGTGACATGCTTGCAGAATTGGAAACGTAACTCCTCATTTATAAAGAACTTGTACAAGTTTAAACATGAACATCATAATAGACACATATATCTTTCTAATGGAAGTTATATGAAGTCATTTGAACCTTATTTGGCTATTCGAAAGCTTGTTACAAAAACATGAATATTTTTGAAAATTCATATTGTGCACATGACATGCCTCAAAGAATGCTAAATAACTTTCAATTCACAGTAGATAACATATTGTTTACGACAAAAATCTGACAGATCTTCCAATGAAGATCTCTCGAATTTTAACTCCTTAAACTAATTTAAAAGATGTAAATAAAGTGGTAGAAAAAGTGGGACAGATCGAATTTATATCTGAGGCCAGATTTGCCGGGAAACGAGCATATCTACTCTCAGATTTGTGGCAGAGCTAGCATGATCCAGAGCATTAAAATATGATTTTTAAGACGAGTTAATAGATAAAAAATAAATAAAAGAAGTAAAACAGTAAAAAGAAGAAGAAAGAGAGAGAAAGAAATAATACCAAACCGGGGCAGATGGCTCGAGATTCCTAAGCCTTCAAGGGCTTTTTCGTATCAAAACTGGTCCTCTTTGCCTCTCTGATTTGGATGTTGACCAATAGATCTCTAGTGTAACGGGTTAGATCTAGGGTTGTGTCATAATTCTAGTTTTGATCTAGGGTTTTTCTGCCCTAGGGGGTTAGGACTTTAGGAGGTTAGGGTTTCTCTCTTCTAGGGTTTTCAATCTAGAGATTTTTCTAAAGTTGTTGATCTTTTTCAGGGTCTGGAGGATAATTTCCTTGGTTTTCTAAGGGTTTTATGATCTCCAAAGGTTGAATATGAATTTTGATTTTCTTTAATTTTTTTGGGATTTTTGGGGATTTTTTCTAAATTTTTAAAATTTTTTAAGGTTTTTCCTATTTTTTGTATTTTTAGGTAATTTTCCTAATATCGAGAATTTTTAAGGTTTTTTTGGTCTCTTTTTCTCTCTCTTTTTGGATAGGGAGGGGGGGTATTTATAAGATTCAGTTAGTGATTTTTCCTAAATTGTTTGGAGTTTTTTTGAATTTTTTTTTTTTATCTTGAAGTTTTAGCCTTATCTAATTAAAAGAAACGTGTTTACTACATCATCAGATGCGTTGACTGCATCATCAACTCACGTTTGGGCCTGTCGGGCTTGTTATAGCTCGGCCCATGCCCCGACAATTAGGTCTCACAAGGACTAAATTGTCATTTATTATATCATTTTATCCGTAGGTCCGATTCAAGCGATTCTTGGACTATTGGAAAGCTCTTAAGCTCTACTTAAAATTGGAATAGGATTTGGATAGTTTTGGGGTAATTAAATTGGGTCTACTGGGATAATGTGTTTTAAGGGTTCAGAAAACTATAGAATTAGTCAGATTTAAAATGGGGTGTGTACAGTTGCCCCTATTTGGCACTCATTATCCTTCAAGGGACAGGTGAGTAGCAAAGAAGTAGATACTTTGACATTCTCTATCCTTCGAGGGGCACACCAACTATCCCTCCAAGTCATTACGCTCACCGAGCTCACCCATCTAGGGCATTTTTCCTCCTAGGGTTTTCGGCATAAGATGTCGGTGAGTTGCACAAGCTTGAAACTCGAGTTGGATTTTCTAGCCATGCACTTAACGTCAAGGGTTTTTGTAGTTTGAGTTTTAACTCTGGCATTTTCTTTGATCTCCTTAGGGTTTCCTAAGGCTGTCTATAGGAAAAGGCTTTCTATAGGAAGAGACTTGTTTAGCCGAATCTGAAGTGAGAGACAAGGCAGCAACGCGGCAATCGCGACAATGCAGTAATCATCATATACGAGTGTCCAAGCTCCTTCATTTTTTAAAGATTTCTTTTAGAATTTTTTAAAGTAGGGGGAGATTTGAAATAGAACCCAGATCAAGGACAGGATACGCTTTTAACATAGAAATTAAAGTCTTTGGAAAACACAAGACATATAGTTAAAATTTTGAAAAGAGAAAGATATTTCGATAAACAAGGTTGGTTAGCAGTTTTAACTCCTGCAACTATAGAGCCCTCTAAGCAGTTTAGTGTCATGCAACGATGGACCATACACCCAACCCTTTTACGTCAATACAGGGATAGACGGAATCCATCGAACAGAGTGGTTGTGCCCTAAATACACCCGACCTTTTTCGTTATACAGGGCTAGACGGTACCTGCCTCGGCTCTTTTATGTTGCAAGAGTTTGATATTTTTCCATCGAACATGGTGGTTGTGCCCTGGATACACCCGACCTTTCACGTCATATGGGGCTAGACGATACCTGTCTCGGCTCTTACGTCGCACGAGTTTGACTTTTTTCTATTGAACAGGGTAGTTGTGCCCTAGATACACCCAACCTTTCACGTCATACGGGGCTGGACGACCCTTGTCTAGGCTCTTTTACGTCATACGAGTTTGATGTTTTTCTATTGAATAGGGTGGTTGTGTCCTGGATACACCCAAACTTTCAAGTCATACGGGGTTGGATGGTCCCTATCTCGGCTCTTTTACGTTGCACGAGTTTGACGTTTTTTCAGTCTCGACTCTCTAACGTCGCATGAGTTTGACGTTTTTCCTATATCGACTTTTTAAGGTCGCATGAGTTTGACGTTTTTCCTGTCTCAGCTTTTTAAAGTCGTACGAGTTTGACGTTTTTTTTTTTTTGTCTCGGCTCTTATGTCAAACGAGTTTAACGTTTATCATGTCTCTTGACACTTATCCTGTCTTGGCTCTGTTACATCGCACGAGTTTGACGTTTATCCTGTCTCTGCTCTTTAACGTCGGATGAGTTTGACACTTATCCTGTCTCGACTCTTTACATCGCATGAGTTTGACATTTATCCTGTCTCGGCTCTTTTTTGTCTCATGAGTTTGACGTTTTCTAAATTGGACTTTGGGACGTCGTACGCACACACGGGGATGAGCTTGCCTCATTTTGCCTCAGGGGATCCAGTCGAAAGAAAAATGCTCCTAAACTAGCCAATATCGTTATTAACGAGGTTCACCCATCTCCGATATGTGGTAGTTGGTAGTTATACTCATAAAACCATGGAGTGCCTGGCTAGTTTCAAGCCTTCATAACAGACGTATGAAGTTGGCTTTGAGAACGAGGCCAGATTGACTAACAGTTTAACTTCTTGTAGTGATGAAGAAAATGTTTTCTAAAATGGTTTTGGAAACCATCAGATTGAAAAAGTGCTTTTAAAAGGGATGGGCCTTACAGTTTTTCCCCATGTGGCCCCTTTGGTGGTCATTTTCTTTATTATATTTTACTCAAAGATGATGAAAGGATTTCCTTGTGGGTTGTGAGAATTCAAAAGTCTCGAAATTGTCTTTTTACCTTTGGAGCTTTCATCCTGTGCTTCTCTGGTCCATGAGGAGTTCTTTGGATTCTTATTGAGCTTCCATTTTGGAGAGGTCCCAATGTTCTTCCAGGATTCATCGAAGTCACTTCGATTTTCCATTCATATCACTTTCCTGCATCTTTTTGAGTTGGTTCTGTTGGGAACCTGCAGGGTTTAGGAGGAGTCTTCATCCATAAGGTTTGCTTGTGCCGTATTGTTGGAACTTGCAAGTACTTGAGTGTTTTTTAATCAAAAGCTCCTTCTTGGAGATTTTTTGTTTTTTAACCCCTGATGCTCTTTCAGGTTTTCACCACGTTCATATTTTTTCTTTTTTGTATTGCCATTTCAAGTTTTCACCACTCTTTTGAGCCCGTTACGGGTAGTATTTTTTGAGATACATCGCATTGATGGGGTCGTTGAACTCGCACTCTTGATTCTTGATCTTGTAAGAATTGCCTACATGCACTCCGGTGACCATAAATGACTCCTCCCAATTAGGTTTGAACTTGCTTAAAGGGTGTGGGTTTGCAGGAGTGTGAGAGATTTTCTTGAGTACCATGTCCCCTTCCCTGAACTGTCGAGGAACAACTTTGCTTTGATATGCCCTCTCGATTCATCTAGAGTGATGTGTGGTTGAGCATACATTGTTATCCAATGCCAGTTCAAGGGCTCACCGATCAATGTTTGTGAAAAGATGGCCTTCAGTTGGTTAGGCTTGTCTCGCAAAGCTTGAATGGAGAGGAGGTACGCGTTGACGTGAGTATCTGGATCGCTCTTCCCATTGAACTCGTTCTAAATTATGTGACGATAAATCCCAGGGGAAGGCCTTCTATGCCTTTAAGGGTCTCATGAACATAGGCCTTTGGGGGTAGAATTTCATGCATGCTCAATCTTACAAGCATATCCTGCATTGCTTTTAAGGTGTTTTCTTGTTGAGTATTTGGCATGGCAGTAGGCCCACTGGTTGGTGGGTTCCCAAGCGTAGACTGACAAGTTGAAACTTGGGGTATATATTGATCTGCATGGGCCTGAGATTGATGAACCGCAGTCACTGAAGCGGTTTGATACATTGGTGCCTGAGGGGCGTACTGATCCATAGGTATCGCCACCGGTTGCGGAAATTGCATGGTTTGTTGGACCGGATGAGCTAAAGGGACCGATTGAAGAATCGACTAACTTGGCTGTGCTAAGGGTTGACCTATACCACTAAGTTGGTTTGGGATCGGCCTGTAAGCTAGGGCATGAACAATGTAACCTAGGTCAATTAGACTTTTGAGGGCAGTTTGGACGCTTATCTCGCCTAAGGGTCTGTTTGAGTTGACACCTATGCTTCGTACAGTGTTCAAGACATCATGAGCTGTACTATGGTGGCTCGAGGTTGGATTGGCTCCCCTAGACCGAGGTGGGTCTTGGTATTGAGATCGCTTCACCTTAGAGATATCGTGGTTCAAGTTACGGGAATTGTCTTTAGATGTTGCAAGAATTTCTTCCCTCACTCGACTTCTACTTTGGTTGCCTAAAATCCCCTGTAGGATGACACCTGGTTGGACTCCCTGACTATTCAAGGTTTTTTGGGCAGAGCCAGCTTTTTGAGCTACACAGATCTCATGATTAGGAGTGGATGCTTGAGACTCTGCCTCTAATTGAAGACTTGGGCATTGGATAATGGATTGTCATGAGGTCTGTCGATAACCCCAAGGGATTGCAGCCTAGTCCTTAGGTTTGGGCAGGTTAAGCTTAGAGTCAGCCGTGGAGTAGTCATCATGGTCGTCTTGAGTGACTGACATGGTGATTGGTTTTGGCTAGGTTCTAAAATCTAGACTTAGGTAAGATATAAACTCGACGACTTAGGACAAACCTAGCCTGACACTAGTTACAAAAACCTTAGCTAAGACCTAGGCTATGACTAGACTGGAACCTAGACTTATTAGACTCAATGAATTTTGGTTAAGACCCTGAACTAAGGTAAGCCTAGTCTAGCTCTAGAGGCAACTCTTAAGCTTATACCTATGTTATAACCTAGACTAAGATCTAGATTAGATGGTGCACGAGTCTTGGCTCGGACCAAGAGTGGGTCTAGGTTTGGAGGGGTAAGCAACCCTAATGTATTGTTTCTAATTTTTTTTATATTTTTAATTTTGATGAAACACAGTTAAACTAAGTATGGTGAAAGCAGGGAAAATATGATTTCAGTCAAAATTAACAAACTAAAATAAAATCAAAAGAGCAGAAACATAACAGATCTATCTAAAGTAAAATATTTTTTTATATTTTTTAAATTTTTATTTTAGGTAAAAAATTGGTCAATAGGGAGCCAAAAGTCCCTTAAATTGTCCTGTGGGCGTCCCAAAATTTTTCTGGGACACTTGTAGTTGGGCGACACGGGTGGGGTCATTGAGGCAGCATTAGTGGTGTCGTCCTTGCCGCGACATGGTCGGTGTCGCCTAAAAAATTATTGTTTTTTATATTTTTATCTTGTTAATATTGATAAAATAAGACTACTTTAAACTTGGAAGAAGCAGGAAATAAAAATAGTTATGATTAAATAAATAAAAATAGTAAAATAGAAAAGCCTAGATTGAACTAAAAAATATTTTTTTGGTATTTTTTAAAATTTTATTTTGATTCGAATTTTTTTTTGTAATCACAAAAGAGTCCGTAGAACATATCTACAAAGTTCTAGAGGTTTCTGAGACCTTTAAATTTGGGCGACACTGGGAGTGTCAGTTAGAAAAGGAAGGGTTTCAAGCCGAAACCCTGAATTCTGGTCACAACCAACTTTTCAGGCCTTTTGTGACTGAAAAAAGTGAAAAACAGTAAATAAAAAGCTTTTTTTGAAGCTTGGATCAACTCGAAATACCCCCATGGTGGGTGCCAAATTGTTTACGATGAAAATCTGACAGATCTTTCGATGAAGATCTCTCGAATGTTAATACCTTAAACTAGTTAAAAAGAAGTGGTAGAGAAAGTGGGACATATCGAATTTATATTTGATGGTAGATTTACCCGGTAACGAGCAGATCTACTCTCAGATCTGTGGCAGAGCCAACATGACCCAGCGCATTAAAATATGATTTTTAAGACAAGTTAATAGATCAAAAATAAATAAAATAAGTGAAACAGTAAAAATAAAAAGAAAGAGAGAGGAAGAAATAATACCAAACCGGGAGGGATAGCCCGAGATTCCCGAGCCTTCGAGGGCTTGCTCGTATCAGAACCGGTCCTCTTTGCCTCTCTGATTCAGATGTTGACTAGCAGATTTCTAGTGTAAAGGGTTAGATCTAGGGTTGTTATGCTCTAATTGTAGTTTTGATCTAGGGTTTTTGTGCCCTAGGTCTAGATTTTCTCAATATTTGGGGTCAGGATTTCAGGAGGCTAGGGTTTCTATCGTCTCTAACGTTTTCAATCTGGAGATTTTTCTAAAACTGTCGGTCTTTTTCGGGGTTTAGAGGAGAATTTCCTTAGTTTTCTAAGGGTTTTGTGATCTCCAGATGGTGAATATGAATTATGAGATATTCTCTAATTTTTTGGGATTTTTCTTGAATTTTTAGGAATTTTTTAAGGGTTTTTCCTATTTTTGGGTAAATTTCCTAATTTTGGGAATTTCTAAGGCTTTTTTGGTCTCTTTTTCTCTCTCTTTTTAGGTTAGGAAGATGTGGTATTTATAAGATTCAATTGGTGATTTTTCTTAAATTTTTTGGAGTTGTTTTGGAATTTTTTGAAGTTATTTTGAAGTTGTAGCCTTATCTAATTAAAGAAAACGCATTTACTACATCATCGAATGCGTTGACTGCATAATCAGCCTCCGTCTGGGCTAGTCAAGCATGTTACAGCTCGGCCCGCGGCCCAATAGTTGGGTCTCACAGGGACTAAATTGTTATTTATTATATCTTTTTCTCCGTTGGTCCGATTCAGGCGATTCTTAGACCGTTGGAAAGATCTTGGGCTGTAATTCAAATTGGGATAGGATTTGGTAGTTTTGGGGTAATTAAATTGGATCTATTAGGATAATGTGGTCTTAAGGGTTTAGAAAACCATAGAATTTATGAGATTTAAAATTGGGTGTCTACAATCATGAAGTCTTTTCCATCTTGATTTAGACATACATGGACACTCTCCTACATATTTTTGTGAGCAATTGGGTCATTCTCAATATCAAGATTAATCATGCAACACATATATCGGTTATGTAAAACAATGCACTAACCACTATTACATAGTCACTTTCTTTTACTCATTTCATGCTTGAACTATTTTAGTTTCATGCCTCAATAGTTTAGATGCAATGGTGGGTTGATCCACTTACTTAGTGTGCAATGGTGCCTCCAAATCTCCCTTTCTTAGTTCACTTCAAGCTTCTTACAGTGGTTCTTCAATGGAGTAACAATGGGCTCTAAGTGTTAAGCTCGAGAGAGAGAGAGAGAGAGAGAGAGAGAGAGAGAGAGAGAGAGAGAGAGAGAGAGAGGAGAGAGAGAGAGAGAGAGAGAGAGAGAGAGAGAGAGAGAGAGAGAAGAGAGTAGAGAGAGAGAGAGAGAGAGAGAGAGAGAGAGGTAGAGACGAGAGAGTAGAGTACGAGAACGAGACGAGACGTAGTACGTAG
>NW_006498435.1:407031-501285 GCF_000471905.2 Amborella trichopoda
AGAGAGAGAGAGAGAGAGTGAAAGGCATGTGAGATAGAGAGAGACTTAAGTACCATGCTGGCTAGAGGTGGCAGCCCAAAGATTGACAAGTGGCAAGCCCCACACATGCAATCGAACAAGTGGTGTGTGTGTGTGGCAACATGCATTTGACAAATGGTAGTAATGATCATGCACGATGGCAGTCCATAACTGCTACTTCTTACTGTCTTGCCCCTTGCACTGCTGCGCACCTTCCACTGTCGCGCACCTTCCACTGTTGTACGCCTTCCATTGTCAGGCATCGTCTACTGTCACGTGCCTTCCATTGCCACGCGCTTTCCACTGCCGTGCGCCTTCCATTGCCATGTGCTTTCCACTGCTGTGTGCCTACCCCCTTATCCCGCCGTGCACTCTATTAGGTAGGAAAAATTTGGTCCTTACATCATCCCCCCTTTAAAAAGGATTTTGTCCTCAAAATCTTTAGTTAATCAAATAGATGGGCGTATCTATCTCGGATCTCATCTTCCCGTTCTCAAGTTGATTCTTCTCTTGAATGATACTGCACCCTTTTGTTTAGTATTTCAATAGGTTGCTCGACATAAGTCAAATCTTCTCTGATCAGGATTGGTTCATACTTCAAGACATAGGACATGTCAGGCAGATATTTTCTCAACAGTGATACATGAAAAACATCATGAATGTTAACCAAATTGCATGGTTGGGCCAATCGATATGCCACAACTCCAATTCTTTCTAAAATTTCAAAGGGTCCAATAAATTGCAGGCTCAGCTTTCCCTTCTTACCAAATCTTATAATGCCCTTAGTGGGTGATACTTTCAAGAAGACCCGACCACCCACTTCGAATTCGAGGTTTTTCCTTCGATTATCAGCATAATGTTTCTGCCGACTCTGAGCAATCTTGAGCCTCCCCCGAATCAAGGCAATCTTTTCTGAGGTCGCTTGAATAATTTCTGGCCCTAATAGCCTCCTTTCACCTACCTCATCCCAACAGATAGGTGATTTGCACTTCCTCCCATACAAGGCTTCAAAAGTTTCCATCTGAATGTTAGCTTGGAAACTGTTGTTATATGCAAACTCTACCAGAGGCAAATGATCATCCGAGCTTCCTTTAAAATCAGTAACACAAGCCCTTAACATATCCTCCAGGGTATGAATAGTCCTTTCTGACTGCCCATCAGCTTGGGGGTGAAAAGCAGTACTAAAGGTGAGTTTTGTCCCCAAGGCTGATTGTCGACTATACCAAAATCTATAGGTAAACCTAATGTCCCTGTTGGATTCAATGCTCTTACTATCTCTTTGATGTATAGCTGAGCCAGTCTATCTAGGGTATAGGTTGTGCGGACTGGTAAGAAATGAGCAGTTTTAGTTAATTGGTCCATAATGATGCAAACACTATTATGCCAAGTACCTGATATAGGCAGGCCAGACACAAAGTCCATAGTAATGTGTTTCCATTTCCACTCTAGCATAGGTAAGGGCTATAACAGTCCGACAGGTTTATGATGTTCAGCCTTCACTTGTTGACATGTTTGTTGGAAGACATTTTTCATCATCATGGGGCCCCCGTTTAATTAAAAGCCTAACAAACAGTGAAAATTTCAACAGTCTCAGAATGGCTCTAGAACTGGTCAAGATCTTAATTAAGACTCTCAAAAGTTTCCTATCAAGTTTTGTCGCATTTTGACATGTCTAAGGTAGTGCAGAATGAGAAACAGTTCCAATAAATCAGCCTCTAGCACCCGAAAATGGATCCTATAACTAGAGTTATATTTTCTGTGTCTCACTTTGCTGTGGAACCATAGCCATTGGAGCCGACATGGTTGAAAATCCCTAGGGGTCAAATTTCAGCTTGAACGGACACTCAAGGAAAAGGTTATAGGCAAAAGAGTGAAACAGGAGGAGCTGCATGTTACTCCCGTGCGGCCACCCTGCAACTCTACACTATTAAAGGGGCAGTCACAAACAATGACTTTTGATGCTCATATCTTGCCCATCCCAAGTCGGATAGCGCTCACATTTGGTGAGCACTTTCATCTTATCAAGACGAACGTTTCGATATATGGCACGCCCTGCAACGACGCCCGAGCGCGAAGAAAAGCTAGAGAGAAGTTGCTAATCTGTGAAGAAAGTACAGGAAATTCAGTAGGATCGTACCTCGCTCGAGCGGCCAAATCACATCACTTGCGAGGCCGATCAACACGAGACCAATTCCATTGCTTGCGTAAAGTCTCAAGCTACCTCTAACCCGAACCCCGTACAAGATGAACAGTCAAATTCTGCACATGAAGCCGATGAAGTGACTGCAAATTCCATTGCCAGAATTCCAAATTCCGGCTAATACTCCAAAGTTGCAAAATCTTCGTATGAGCACGGAATCGAGCTACGTTTGTTGCCCCGCGATCATAACTGCATGCTTAGTGTTATCCAGCAAAGAAATCACAAAAAACATCAAGGAACTAGCACACTATCGATCCAAAGTTTCAAGATTCATTCAAATTTCAAGTCACATGATCGTACCGTAAAAACACGATCTATGGCTCGAAGTTGGTATCAAATTGATCGCCATGCCGAGCCTTACAAGAAAACAATCATCTTTCGATCAACCGGGCATCAGAATGACCCCTGATCATCCATGAAAACGCACGCACGTTCTAGGGCAACACATGGACTGTTTTGGAATTCCATAAATTGTTAGGAAGGGGCCAATCTATCATTTTGCACCCTATTTTCTAATTTCTTTGAATTCAATTAAATCTTAATTTCCAGCAATTAAGTTTAATTTTGATCAATCCACCAATGTTTGGGACAAATTCTATATATACCTCGTACCATCATTGTAGGCAAAAGAGGACTCAACCCTTTATAAAGAGAAAGTTTTTACGGAATAAAGTTTCTCTTTCTTGTCATTGTTGGGTCATGTTGGGAGAGAGAGAGAGTAATGTGAGAGAAACTTTTGGACCGATACCCTTAAACTCATGGTAAATCTTCTCTCTCTTCTTTTCCTTTTCTTCTATCTCTTCCTCTCTTTCTTCTTTCTCTTCTTCGCCTGAGTTCCTCTCAGAGGCCATGCACGACAGTGGAAGTGTCGTGCATGCCTCTCCTGTAGCATGGTGATGACAGTGCCATGCGTGAGCTTCTTTCTCTTTTTGCTTGTTCACCTCTATATCCCAGCGAGGCTTGCTGATGGCACTGCTCATCGCCGTCCGCAGACGTATCCTCGCAGTCTCAGTGAGGAACGTGAGCAGCGAACCTTATTGCCGTCCGAGAGGGGGGAGGGGGGGACTTTACCCTGTCGCGTGACTATTGCAGACGACGATGTCCATCGCCGTCCACGAAGGGTCGCTGCAATACCCATCGCCGTGTGCAGGCTCCTTTTGTGCCTCTTTGTGCCTATCGCCGTGTGCCAGCTTCCCTTGTGTCCCACGCCTATCGCGGCGCACTCCACGAGAGGTAATCATCGTGGGACTTATGAGAAGCTATCACGGTGCTATTTACAGCACAGAATTGAGCGATCTAACGATGTAGATCACCCTGATTTGACACTTCAAACTGATAAAAATGAAAAGGAAAAGATATGATAGAGAAAGTGGGAACAATCGAATTCAAATCTAAGATTATATCTGCCCGAAAACGAGCAAACCTGCTCTCAAATTTGTGGTGGAGCCAGCGTGATCTGAAGTATTTCAAATCAAGATTTTCAATCAAAACAAATCAAAATCAGATCAAAACAAAATAAATTAAATAAAATATAGAAGAAATGAAGGGAGAATGAGTACCTGACCGGGCTGGATGGCCTGAGACTTCCGAGCCCTAGAGGGCTCTCTTGTATCAGAACTAGTTCCTCTTTGCCCTTGTGATTCAGGTGTTGATGATTAGCAAGTCTCCCAGAGTTTTTGTTTCCACTCCTCAAATGACCACTGATATTTATGAATGAGGGATTTGTTGGGGCAGTGTTATCCCCACAACAAACAAATCCTCGGTCAACACCATTCGAATTTTAAAAATGAATTTTGGGAGGTACGAACAGCTTTCCCCAGGACCCATGCCCAAGATAAATGACCTAAAAAGTAGGGGAAATGCGTGAGAACACGTAAAAATGTGTTTTAGTTAAAATGCGTTTGTGCGACACGGGTAGTGTCACGCAGACCCTAACAACACAACCTGTGTCGCACGGGCGACACACCTATTGTCGCCTAAGTCAAAACACCTTCGATATAAAAAATTCTTTTTCACACATGTTCTTGAGCCTGTTGTGAAGCTCCCAGAAAAAATATGGGCCCAAATACATTTTTTTACTATTTTTAATGATTTTTTCTGTAAAACAGCATGTTTTCAGGGTTTTGGGTCAAAACAGGGTGTAATAGGGTTTATGGGCTGGCAGAATGGTTTTGGGTCCAAAGGTAAGTTGTGTGACCTTTAGAGTTTGGGTTCACTAAGTCAATGTGATCCCAAGGGTCCAAGAAAACCACCGAACTTACCAGATTTAAAGCGGGGTGTCTACAGTTGCCGCTCTTTGGCACTCCATGTCCTTCGAGGGACAGGAGAGTAAAAAAGAAGTAGACACACTGACGTTCCCTATCCTTCGAGGGGCAGGCGACCATACACTCCCTATCCTTCGAGGGTCAAGTGAGTAGCACTAGTAGACTCTCTGACGCTCCCTGTCCTTCGAGGGACAGGAGAATGTCAAAGATGAATGCCATCCGACGTCACGTGGGCATATGGCACACCAACTATTCTTCTAAGCCATTGCACTCCCATGCTCACCCACCTAAGGCATTTTCATCCTAGGGTTTTCGGCGAGGTGTCAGCAAGTTACACATGCTTGAAACTCGAGGTGGATTTTACAGCCATGCCACTTGACCTCAGGGTTTGAAATTTTTAACCCTGGCAATTTTTTTGATTTCCTTAGGAGTTTTCTAAGGCTGTCTATAGGAAAGGGATTTTTATAGGATGAGACTTGTCTGACCAATTATGAATAGCGAGGCGAGGCAACAACACGGTAATTGTGGCAACGTGGTGTTCATCATATATGGCTGTCCAAGCTCTTTCATTTTTACAAGTCTTTTTAAAAAAATTTGAATGTAGGAAGGGATTTGAAACAGAACCCAGAGCAGGGACAGGCTACGATTTTAACAAAGAACATAAAGTTTTTGGAAACACAAGACATATGGTGAAAATTTTGAAACGAGAAAGATATTTTGAAAAGCAATGTTGGTTAGCAATTTCAAGTCCTGCAACCATAAAGCCCTCTAAGCAGTTTAGCGTCATGCAACGATGGACGATGTAGTAGGCAGTTATGCTCATATGACTGACCCTGGAGTTTTTCTTTTTTTTTTTTGCTGCCCCTGTTGGGGGGTAGTTTTCTTTTAATGTGGGTCTTACAGTTTTACCACTTGTGACCCCTTTGGTGGACCCTATGTGAGTGCATCGGGTCCTTGCTTGAATCTTCAGGACGAGGAATTATCAAGTATTTCTTTATCTTCCAACCTCAGCTCTTTTGTTGCAATTCAAGGAGAGTTCTCTGGAGTTTTGAGCAAAACATAGTCTTGAAAATAAGGATACTGCCCTTAGGTGTTCATAATCGCTTTGGATTTCTGATTTCGTTCCTCCACCACCTACCTTTCGAAGTTTCAGACGATCTAAGTCCTTAACAATGTTTCGTCAGGCTAATGCTTACCACTTTGACTCAGGGGAGGAAGAGAAGATGCTTAGAGAGAAGAGACTTTGGAGAGTAGAAGGAGAGAACTTCTTTATTTTAGCTCATCGCCCAGGGGTTCCTTTCAGATTTTCAGCCCGGTGATATTTTTTCCAACGCTAGGGAGTCCTTTCGGATTTTTAGCCCTGTGGATGAGATTTTTTATTTATTTTCTCATCACCCCGGGGTCCCTTTCAAATTTTCAGCCCGGTGAAATTTTTTCGAACGGTTGGGAATCCTTTCGGATTTTAGCCCCGTGGATGAGATTTTCTATTCTTTATTTTATTTTTCTCTTTTTTTCTTTTTTCCAAGAGGAAGAAGAAAAGAATGACAAAGGAAGAGGAGGGGAAAGAAGAGTCAAAGGTGCCTCTTTTTTTCTTTTTAGCAATTTACCTTAAGATCGCGTATAGTCGATCATCTTTCCCTCCTCCAATTGGTAGGGAGGTTCTAATACGGTCTTCCTCTGATTTTCCTTGACCCGGGTTGGCATCCAAAAACGTTTTAACTATGGTTTCTGAATCTTCGTTGAACTTTTCTATTAAACTGTTCCACTTGAACCTTGATTTTGGATTAAAAATCACTCTGAGTTTGCTAGTCTTCAGTATGGACGGATAGGCTCATCAAGGTCTTCCCGTTAATGGAGTACTTTATGTTACACATAAGGCGTTAATGCCTTCTGGAGTGAGGCATGAATGCCTCATTTGGTTATTTGCAAGGGGTGAGTGATCAACAATTCCTCTTTTTCATTGTAAATTTCGAATTGTTTCTCGGGGGTTAACTCCGTAGTAGACTCCTTTTTAGTGCTCATGCTTAGATGAGACTATCGCACAAGAGGAGTGGTTGAGTTGGTACTAAATGGCCTTACGACATGTTGGGACTCAACAAAGAAGGGTTCATTCTCATTAGTTGCCCCCGTTGTATTAAACGGCCTTATGATGTGTTGAGAGTCAACAAACAAGGGTTCATTCTTGTTAGTTGTCCCCATTGTATCCTCTTCATGAGGGGAGTTTGCCCTTATTGAATATTTTGATGGGGTTGCCACTGCAAGGTTTTCCATTCCGTTGGGAACTTGCTCTTCACAGGATGCATTCTCTTGACATGGTGGTGCTCCGGTTATCGAAGTTGTGCTCGTGTTGTTAATGAATTTTAGAGAGCCTATCTCTTTAGGAGGTAACATGGTCAGATTTTCAATATTCAATTCTTGAACCCAGATTGGTGGATCACTCGAGAAATCTTGTGAAGGTGGCTCAGGTGGGCCCCTTAGAATTTTCAACGGTTCGACTTCTTTTAACATTTGAGGTGTTGGCCATTATTTGGACGCGTAGTGGGAGACTTCGGGGTGTTGGCTCCTCGTTTGGAAGATGACCCTCCTCTCATTAGCTCTGATCATGTCAATTTCTAGGGTATCATCTTCGTCATACTGGTCCCACTTAGGAGGGTCTTCAGAGTTCGGGGATGAAGAGTTTCCTCTAAGAAGCCTCTTGGAGGTGATGATCGCCAGCAAATATGAATTGCCTAGGATCATTCTCTTCGTCTCCATTCTCAATCATATGAATGATAACATCCTCCTTTGAGTTACTCGGAGCTCCCGTTTCTTCAGTCATGGTGGCCGTATTTTTGGGGAGAGGGTTTGTGAAGATACCCATCGTTTGATTAGATTCCTCAATAGGTTGATTTCTAGGTCCGACAGTGATGCCGCCCCTATTGATCAACTCTTGAATCACCCTCTTCAAATAGAAATAGTTTTGGGTATCATGAGCATGGTTTCTATTCCACTTACCCCATCTGTTCTTATCCTTAACCTCAAATGGTGGTTCAGATGGTGGTGGGCGTTGAACCATGTTTTTCTTCAAGAGTAACTCCAACACTTTTTCTAACAGGTCTTTGAGAGGAGTGAAGTTGTCCTCTCGCCATCGATTGTTATTTTAAGCATTAGCTTTAGGCTGACCCCTTCGATTTTGATTCCCATTGCTATGCTGGGTGGCTGAACCTTGAGCCGGTCCATTAATGACAACCTCATTAACTGACCGAAAACATTCCCCTTACCATTGCTCTTACTCTTATTCTGGGGAGTCATGATGGGTTTGTTATCAGGCCTAGTGCTGAGGGGTGTCCCTCTCACCCTTTCATGTGGTGCCACCTGCTCGATCATAGAATCAAAAGAGTGTGGGACAATACCTTGGCTGAAGAAAGTCCTGTATTCAGGAGTGACATTTTCTAAGGCCATGGAGATTTTAGCTGGGTCTGTAAGTGGACATTCGATGACTCGCATTGCCGCCTCGTCGAATTGACCAATGAAATCCTCAAAGGATTCTCCTGGGTTTTGTTTTGTGGCACTGAGCTCACCCAGGGAGAGAGATCTTGGTGTCGACCCACGGTAATGAGAGACGAACTGGTTAAACATTTCATCTGGAGTAATGTGTGGTTGATCTGTCATTATTCTCCGATGTCAGTTCAAGGCCTCGCCGGTCAATGGTTGTGAAAATAGTTGGACCTGTCTCGCAAGGCTCAGACGGAGAGGAGGTACGCGTTGACGTGCGTATCTGGATTGCTCTTCTAGTTGAACTTATTTCTACATTCTGGGACCCAGGGGATGATCTTCCATACCTCCAAGGGTCTCTTGAACATAAGCCTTTGGGGGTAGGACTTCATGCATACCCATCCTTACGAGCATATCTTGTATCGCTTTAAAGTTGCCTTCTTGTTGGATATTCGGCATGAGAGTAGGCCCACCGGTTGGTGGATGGGTTCCCAAGCATAGACTGGTAAGTCGAGACTTGGGGTAGATGTTTGGCCTGCTTGGGCCTGTGATGGATGAGCGCGGTTACTGGGGCGGTTTGACACATTTGTCCTTGAGGGGTGTACTGACCTATAGGCATCGCCACTGGTTGTGGAAATTGCACTGTTGGTTGGACCGGATACACAAGAGGGACTGCTTGAAGAATCGGCTGACTCAGTTGTGCTATGAGTTGACCTATGCGATTAGGTTGGTTTTGGACTGACCCATGAACTGGGGCATGAATTGTGTAACCTAAGTCAACTAGACTTTTGAGGGCAGCCTGGATGCCTATCTCGCCTAAAGGTTGGTCTAGATTGATGCCTCGGGCGTACAGTCTTCAAGACATCGTGGGCTTTTTACTATGGTGGCTTGAGGTTGGGTTAGATCCCCTAGACCTAGATGGTTCTTGATTTTGAGGCCGCTGAGCCCCATGGTTATCTTGGTGCGACTTTTGGGCATCATTAGATCCAGCGTGAACTTCTTCCCTCCAAGGCTCCTGCTTTGGTTGCCTAAGATCACACGACTCCTACTGTGGCTGCGTAAGGGTCGTTGTAGGACAATGCCCTGGCGGACCCCCTGGATGTTCAATGTTTTTTGGGCGGAGCCAACTTTCCGAACCATACAGAGCTCGGGATTAGGAGTGGATCCCTGAGACTCAGCTTCTAATTGAAGACCTGAACGATGGATAATGGATTGGCCTGAGTTCTGACTGTAATCCCAAGGGATTGCGACATACTGGTCCCTAGGTTTGGGAAGGTTCGGTTTAGAGTCGACCGTGGATTGGTCATCATAATTGCCTTGGGTGACTGACATGGTGATCGCCCTTGGCAGGGTTAGAATTAGACTTGGGTAAGATCTAGACTCGATGGCCTAGGGTAGATGTAACTTGACTCTAGGGGCCAACCTTGAGTGACAACTAGGATAAAATTAGCCTGGAGTCTAGACTCAACACGTTTTAGTTTAGACTCTGAACTAGGGTAAACCTAATCCAACCCTAGAGGTAACTCTAAGTTTAGACCTATCCTAGATCCTAGACAAAGATCTAGACAAGGTAAGTCCGAGTCTCGGCTAGGGCCAAGAGTGGGTCTAAGTTCGGACCTGGGTGCAAACCTGGTCCGGACTTGGACTAAGCTGGGTGCAAGCCTAGGCCTAGAGGATTATGGTAATTAGACTGAGTGAGGACCCGGATTGGATCAAAGTTAGTTTAAGCACTAGCCCTTGGCTCGGACCAAAAGGGGGCCTAGGTTCAAACCTGGGTGTGAACCTGGTTCGGATCTGGGCTAAGCTAAGTACCTGAACTTAGACCCAGAGAGTTTTAATGATCAGGCCAAGTATGGACCTGGACTGGATCAAAGATGAACTAGGAATGAGCCTTTGGCTCGGACCAAGAGGGGCCTAAGTTCGGACCAAGGCGAAACCTAGTTCGAACTTGGGCTAGATTGGATACAAGTTTGAATCTGAACCTAGAGGGTTCAGCTCGGACAAAAAGCAGATTCGGGGCTAAGACCCAAGATCAATACGCAAGCGAGCACACAAAAAAGTTTGACCTAGTATAATACTATAGGTAAGCTTGGCTTGAGAGTGGGCTTCTAACTACTGAAATGCGACTAGGCTGATATAGGTTCTGGCATAGGTCCTGACCTCCTATTATAGGATTTTGCCAGGTCCTACTATACGTGGAGTTTCTTTGAGGCAAAGGATTACGGAGGGGCGCTCACAGTTAACGATACGCGAATCCCAACTGCCTCGACTCTCAAAGCTGGGTTCCTCTCAGGCCGTTAACGTGGATTTTGGGGGTTTTCGAAAAATTTGTTTATGGTTTTCTGGGATTCCTGGACGGTGTGTACTAGAGTATGCAACGAAGCACGCAAATGAAAATAAAGTCAAGCACACAGGCACACAATAAGAAAGAAAACAACTGAGCGCTCGACGTTGATCCCGCCTAGCGATGCGCGCTTCGAGGTGAAACTCGCTCAATATAGATGGAGGGTGAGGAACCCTAAGATTGTATGGTTAAAGCAGTGAAACCAAGCATAGTTCATGCTAAGTCAAATGTGACCCGAGTCGAGGATGACTCGAACGGGACATGGTTCAGAGAGGGTGCCAGCAACCCAATCAGTTTTTTTTTTTGTTTATTGATATATATATATATATATATGTATATATAATTTTAAATTTGATGAAAAACAACTACACTAAGCATGATGAAAGCAGGGAAAGCATGAATTAACTAACTAGAATGAAATCAGAAAGTCAAGAACAGAGCAGACCTACCTGAATCAAAATATGTTTTTTGTATTTTTAGAAATTTTATTTTAAGCTGAAATTTTGTAAGAGTGTAGCTACGAGTCTCTGGAAGATACTTGAAAAGTCTCTGGAAGATACTTGAAAGGTTTCAGGACAATCTGAGACTTTTTAGTTTGGGCGACATAGGGTGTGTCGCACGGGCGACATAGGTAGTGTCGCTGGGGCGACACCAGGTGTGTCGCCCAAAAAAACTATTTTTATTTTATTTATTTTATATATTTTTATAATGGATTTTGATGCAGTGAAACTACTGTGAACTTGCAGAAACAAGAAAAACAAATTTGTTTTGATGAAATAAATTAAAATAACTGGAAAACAGGGAAGTTCAAATAGGACATACCTATATCGAGTAAATTATTTTTTTTATATTCTTAAAAATTTTATTTTGCTCGGAAAATTTGTAAGTAGACTCTAGAGAGTCCTATAACAGATTTTCAAATTTTCAGAAAAATAAAAAATGTCTTGGTTTGGGTGACACAGGGCGGGTCGCTCGGGCGACCGAGTAGTGTCGGCCTTGTAAGTTGGGCGACACCAGATGTGTCGCCCAAAAAAATATTTTTTTATTGTTTTTATATTTTTTAATTGTATATATTGATAAAATAAGCTTACTGTAAACTTGTAGAAACAACAAATAAAATATTTTTTGTTGAAAATAAATTAAAATAAAGCGACAGGAGGACTGCAGATCTAACATAAACATATTGTTTTTGTATTTTTAAATATTTTATTTTGACCTGAATTTTTTTTTGCAGTCATAGGAAATCCTCTAAAACACTACTGAAATTTTCAAAATATTATGAGATTTTCTAAATTTTGATGCTTGAATCACGCTCAATAGCCCCACGGTGGGCACCAAACTGTTTACAGCGTAGAATCGAGCGATCTAATGATGTAGATCACCCTAATCTGACACTTAAAACTAATAAAAATGAAAAGGAAAATATATGGTAGAGAAAGTGGGAACAATCGAATTCAGATCTGAGATCAGATTGCCTAGAAACAAGCAGACTTACTCTCAGATCTGTGGCGGAGCCAGCGTGATTTGAAGCATTTCAAAAAAATATTTTCAATAAAAAAAAATAAAAATCAGATAAAAAATAAATAAATAAAATAAAATAAAGAAGAAATGAAGGGAGAATGAGTACTTGACCAGGCCAGATGGCTCGAGACTCCCAAGCCCTTGAGGGCTCGCCTGTATCAGAACCGGTTCTTCTTTGCCCTTCTGATTCAGGTGTTGATGATCAGCAAGTCTCTGTAGTTTTGGGGTGGTTATACCCTAATTTCGGATCTAGGGTGAGTTTAGATTTGAGGTACAGAGCAACGTAAAGGTTCTCTTTGTACCTTTCAGGTTTATCTTTCCAGCCTATAGTTTCTAAAGTCTCTCAGGTTTCTAAAAGTCTCCTAGAGTTTTTGTTTCCACCCCTCAAATGACCATTGAGATGATTTTTATGAACGAGGGATTTGTTGGTGCAGTGTTATCCCCGCAACTAACAAATCCTCGATCAACACCATTCGAATTTAAATTTTTTTTTTTTTGGGAGCTACATATAGCTTTCCCCAGGCCCCACGCCCAAGATAAATGACCTAGAAAGTAGGAAAAATGCGTGAGAACACATAAAAAATGTGTTTCAGTGAAAACCCGTTTGGGCGACATGGGTAGTGTCGCCTAGGCCCAAGACAAAACACCTCCAATTTGAAAATTTATTTTTCGCACGTGTTCTTGAGTTTGTTGTGAAGCTTCCAAAAAAAATTTGAGTCAATTTTTTTTTTTTACTATTTTTAATGAGTTTTTTAGTAAAATACCGTGTTTTCAGGGTTTTGGGTCAAAACAGGGTGTAACAGGGTTTCTGGCCTAGCAGAATGGTTCTGGTTCCAAGGGTAAGTTGTGTCCTATGGATTTTGGGTTCACTAAGTCAATGTGATGCTAAGGGTCAAAGAAAACCACAGAACTTGCCAGATTTAAAGCGGTGTGTCTAAACGTGGGTCTCGCCAGAAGCAATCGCCGTCCGCATGGGACGTGTTGCCTTCTCGAGTTGCCAACAACGATGCTTATCACCGTCCGCAGGTTTCTCTCGTGTTCCACATCTAGCGCTGTGTGTCTCGTGGGGAGCTATCGTCCTCAGCCTCACCAAAAGCCATTACCGCCCGCAAAGGACGTGACGTCTTCTTATGATGCCAACGGTGATGCCCATCGCCATCTAGACTCTTCCTTCATTCGCCGTCTCACTCTCTTTCTCTTCATTCCCTTTTCTTCTCTTCCTTATTTTTTCTTCTCACTTGACTGAGGGTAGACTTAGCCTAGCACAGCCATAGCGGTCTGACTGTTGAGCAGCATTGTTGTCGTGCTGGTCTTGAGTACCATGTCCGTCTTGCTGCCACACCAGATTAGGACAATCCTATCGACCTCGGTTTTGAGTAGTATCGCCGTCGCACTAGTCCTGAGCATCATGCCCGTCTTGCTACCACTTCGAGTCGGTAACTTTTCAGCCGTCATGCTAGTCTCGCCCCTTCATTTGAACCTTCCACTTCTTCACTCTCTCATATGAACGTACTTTGCCTACAAGGGTGGGTCCCTTTGACCCACTTGTCTTGCAAATTAACCATAGTAGTGTTGTGCAAAAAACAAGGAGATTGCAGGTCAAGGGAGGCGATTCCAAACCAGCTAAAGCAGCTGGGGGGCTTTTCAACGTGATCTAAGAGGGCACCAGTATGAGTCCGCTTGAGTAAGTCATGGACCTAGGTGTGGTTGGTCTCCAACTCACACAAAAAATTCCTCTCTCACTAGTTGGATACCTGCCCTTGTTCTTGAACAAGGTTCCCAAGAGAGTGCCCTCAAAGTCCAGGGTCTTCCAAACCTGAGACATTGACACCTGATCACCTAGATCTGAGGAAGCGAGATCGAGGCACCTAACCAGCTTGGCGACTCCACTGGAGACTTATTACCCCTTCATCGGTTCGCTCTTGTTTGACCAGTATCATCTTTTACTTTCTGCCTTACTTTTTATGGCATCTGGGTTGTTCAACCATTTATCCGAGTCAGGGGCTTTGTTATCCCGGCACTCGTGACTGTCCCAGGGAAGCAAACTGCTCAAGTTTCTTCCCTTACTCTCCTTCTGAGTCAGGACTCACAATCCGGCTCTTAGGTTCTTTCTTAGGTTGGTGTGAGAGGGGACTTATAGGTCCTTGACTCCCCGCTTCTTCGCCCCGATGGACCCTCCACCAAGGCCCCTTGCATTGGTAGCAAAACTGCTACCGTACATAACACAAACCCTATTACTGGCAAGTCCCTTACCGGTCATATTGCTGGGGTACGCCAAAAGGCTGCCCTGACTGCTTTCTGCTTTCGCGAAAGGCAAGCAAGTTGCCGTTGCTCCTCAGGTTTGCCGAAAGGCAACCCCCTATACTCCTTCACCACTTCGAACCTCTATACCTAGAGGCTCGACACACCGAGGTGGAGACCCTACGGCCTCCATGTCTCACACACACCTTAAGGATCGTGGTCTAACCACTCGAGCCACACCTCGGGCAACTTTTCTGCTGCCTTGAGCTCACATTCAGGGCTAGGCCTTCTTGGGCCGAACCCTGCATGCGTCATACATTTGCTTCCCATAGCTTGGGGCAGCGCTAGCTTTATGCCACCTCGAGCACATGAGGGTCGACCACTTTGTCCTCCCTCCCAGCACACACTGCTTCACCCTGTGAGAGATGGGCTCCTACCCGGTCCCTTACAAACACAAGCTCGCAAGTCTCGGCCTCCTCAAGTGGAACTCGTTGACGGAGCCCAGGCTGGCTCCCAAGTCACCTGGACGGTTGACCCTAAAGGTGAACACGCATCGACTTTGCAGGTTCCTCCCCAGTCCAGACTCAGGTGGAGTCATGTACCAGCTACTTCTGCTACCAATCTTCCTTCACCAGGCAATCACCTTGAGAATTGGTATACAAAGGTCTTCCCTAAGAGTACCATCTTGAGCCAGCCTCAGGTCAGCAGTGCACCCGGGCCCCATAAAGGAATTCAGGGCAATGACCTGATGTCAGACAGAAGCCTCCAACCTCCAAGGCAGAAACCCAGGTTGCCTTTTATCCTTGGACCCTACTCCTTGCTCCAGCTCATAGCCACCGCCTCGCATGCTCAAAGAAAGCAGGGAAGTCCAAGTCTTAGGCTCAGTTCTGGAGTACAGTCCACAACAGCATCAAGATTGAGCAGAAGAGAGACCTGCAGATCCTAACCAAAGAAGCCTCTAAGGTAGTTGAAGTCACCACCCTTGATGACCTCCTGCCTCATAATCCCTTTTTCCCTCTCCAAACTCCAGAACCTGAGCAGGTCCAAGAATATTGCTCTGTCATCACTACCCAGAAGCCACGGTCCCAAGACCGTCGAGAACCAGTCATCACATGATCGACATACAAGGCTCGAGTCCAGTTGGGGCAAGCTGAGCCCCTGCAGACTGACTTACCATGCATGACTCACCAACTTCGGCAGTCCACTGCGCCACCTGACTCTGACCTTCCAAAAGAAATGGTCAGTGTCATGGTGATCAATGATCCAGATGACCCCTAAGAAGAGCGGATGAACCGGTTCGAGGTAATGATACAATCCATCCTCGAAACTATGGAACACCTTGAAGCTTCCAGGTCCCCTTCTTCTCACCATGAGACCAACTCCCCATCTGGTGAAGACATAGTTCCTAGGCAAACTCCCCCACCAGTCTCCCAAGATAGCTCTTCCTCCTGTGGGGTCTCCCAAACCAACATAGATGCCATGATGGCCCATAGCCTCAAGAATAAGGTCACAGGAATGCAAGAGGCCCTGCTCGTACATTGACCAGGTGTCGTTTCCCCTGAACTATCAAAAAGGGAAGCTCCCCTGTTCAATGATAGTATGTCTCCTCACTAGCATTCTACCTACTTCCAAGCGGCTTGTACGGAGATGACAACTGACGGATGACTCCTCCTCCATCAGTTCATCGAGACTCTTGAAGGGTTAGCTTTTAAGTGGTATGTTCGGCTGCCTCCGAACTCGGTGCACATGTGGCAAAAAATGGAGTAGTTGTTTTACCAACGCTTCCACGAAATCTAAAGGAACGTGGAAACCATCAAGCTTCTCACCTTGACTCAAGACCCTAGTGAACCAGTTGACAGGTTCATCACCTGGTGGAGAGAGTTGGCAACCTTTCATGCCACTCCCATGACTGAGAAGGAAGCGGTCTAGACTTGAATACAGAATATGCTTCCTGAGATTGCCTTGCATGTCGAGGCCTCCAATCCACCCTCCATGTTATAGCTCATCTCTAAGGTAGTTCATATCGAGGGATTGTCCAAGCACCATGGCAACTCTCATCAGTAACTCTCCAACTCAAATACTCGCTCCAACAGTCGGGGTAACCAGCAAAAGGCAGTGATCAGTGCGGCTGTTACCGTGACTGACACCAACAAAGCTGACCCTCAAACCTTGGACCTCTCTAAGGCATAGACGCCTCAGGCCGGGGGCAAGCAACAGTCTTATCATAAGGTCCTGCGTCCTAAAAATGCTAATTGAAGTGACTTATGCATCTAGCACCAGAATAAAGTTTACCCCTTCGTCAAGGAGTGGACTCCTGCACTGCTTCGATTGCTGATAGAACAGAACATGATCCAGCAGCCAGAGGTCTACACTGCAGAACCGGCTTGGCAAGAGACAAATGAGAGGTACTGCGCCTATCACATGAAAGTAGGCTACCCCACTCAAGACTGCTATAAGCTCAACGACACTATCGAAGCCCTTATTAACAAGGGTCAGATAAAGTTCGAGGAGTTAAAGAAAGCAGTCGGGGCAACTAAGGCTTCTCACAAAGTCACAATCCAAGAAGGTGACGAGGCACCCACTATCCTTCATGCATTTTTCTCCATAATGCTCGAAGAAGGACTCATCACTCCCAAGCTGACAAGGCAATCCAAGTTCCTACCTCCCAGAACCGAGAACCTCTGGTGTGCATATCACCAGATACAAGGCCATGACATCAGCGACTGCATCGGATTCCACGAGCTCTTGGAAAAGAAGATGCGGCAATTCCATGAAGCTCATGGTAACCCAAAAGGACACCCTCAAGTCCCTCTTCAATCAGTGCAAGATGTCCTCCCAACACAAGTCCCGAGAAGCACTGAGCTAGACCCTCTGCAGGCCCTCTTCGAGGCGATCCTCCAATAGGGTCTTGTCAATCCTAAGCCCGCTAAGCAGCTGAAGTGTCTTGCCCAGGGAACGGAGAAACTCTGGTACTCATATCACCAAGTACGAGGCCACGAACTGAAAGATTGCTCTAGGTTTGAAGCTATAGTCACGGAGAAAGTCTAGAATGACCATATTGTTTGTGCCATCCTCCCAGAACGCTTCCAAGCCATATCTCTCGTTCGAGAGAAAGCCCCACTACAGGTCCCTCATGAGCATACACTGGACCCTCTAGAGCCCTCGACCTCGCAGCCTTGAGAAGTTTACCATGGATGAAGCAGGTTCAAGTCCTTGAAGTGTGAGGTAGTCCACCAAGCTAGGCCTGCTCACCAGCTCGATAGGATGGTCCAAACACCTCTTCAAGGATCCAGAAGGAGATGACGAGCACCTAGGTCAGCCTGCCGAAGGAATCCTATCCTGCAGTCACCAGTTGAGGAAAAATTTCTCAGGCCTCTTCTCCCACTGCCGACCTTGCAAGACTTCATCCCAGGAGCATCTCGCTTGATCCTTTCGTCCAATTGGATGGATGTCCCTGAGTCATCAATAGCTCGGGAGGCGTCCAATATGGTGATGACGCTAAAAGCACCCCACAATGGTTAAAGCCGAGGCAATACCTAAAATACCCCTTGCACACGTCCAATTCTGATAACGACATAAAATGCTGCCCAGAACATTCTAACTCTTCTTCTCCTCCCCCCTCTTCTATTTCTTCTACAGGTGTAGCTCAATAATGTCCAGACTTCAACATTCTAAATAGAGAGCTCGGAGGCACCAGCCTCACCAAGTTGCAGCAAAAGCACCTTAGAGAAGATGCAATAATGCCATGAAGAGGTCTTGGCAAAGAAGACGCGGTAATGTCATGAAGCTCATGGTAACCCAAAAGGACACCCTCAAGTCCCTCTTCCACCGGTGCAAGAAGTTCTCCCAACACAAGTCTCGGGAAGCACTGAGCTAGACCCTCTGCAGTCCCTCTTCGAGGCGATGCTCTAACAGGGTTTTGTCACTCCCAAGCTCGCTAGGCAGTCGAAGAGTCTTGCCTAGGGAACATAGAAACTCTAGTGCCCATATCACCAAGTACGGGGCCACGAATTGAAAGATTGCTCCGAGTTTGAAGCTATAGTCGTTGAGAAAGTCCAGAATGGCCATATTGTTTGTGCCATCCTCCCAGAACGCTTCCAAGCCATTGCTTCTGTTTCAGAGGAAGCCCCACTACAGGCCCCTCATGAGCATACACTGGACCCTCTAGAGCCCTCAACCTCTCAGCCCTGAGAAGTTTACTAATGATGAAGCAGGCTCAAGTCCTTGAAGCGTGAGGCAGTCCACTATGCTAGAGCTACTCACCGGCCTGATAGGATGGTCCAAACACCTCCTCAGGGATCCAGAAGGAGACGATGAGCACCTAGGTCAGCCTGCCGAAGGAATCCCATCCCTCAGTCACCATTCGTGGAAGAATTTCTCAAGCCTCTTCCCCCACTACCGACCTTGCAAGACTTCATCCTAGGCGTTGCTCGCCTTACCCTTTTGTCTAATTAGATGGATGTCCCCTCAATAGCTCGGGAGTTGTCCAATATGGGTGAAGACGCTAAAAGCACCCCACAACGGTCAAAGACGGGGCAAGACTTAAAATACCCCATGCACATGTCCAATTCCAGCGACAATGTAAAAATCTGCCCAGAACATTCTAACTATTCTTCTCCTCCTTCCTCTTCTATTTCTTCTACGGGTGCAGCTCGACAGTGTCCAGACTTCGACACTTTAAATAGAGAGCTTGGAGGCACCAGCCTCACCAAGTCGCAGCAAAAGCGCCTCAGAGAGATGCAGGCCAAAGCGACTGGATTCTCGACAATCGTTGACGCTTTAGCACCTAGAGCCAAAACCAAGCCATCTTCGAGCTCCTACTCCCATGAGGCCTGCCACATGATTCAAGTGCATGAAGCCTCACTCAGCTTTGGGCAAGTACCAAGTGATCCTTGTCACAAGGTCACGGACTCTGTGTTCCAAGCTGACCCTTCCATTGCCTAGACCAGCCAAAGATCGGGAGTCCACTCCCACACTGTGCCCTTCCTAGAAGCCGAGATGTCAAGATCATGGGTTTCTATACTCGAGGTCAGTGAGAATCCTTGTGAGTCCTCTGACGAGGAACTTCAGGAAGCTCCAGAAGAGTGGGAAGAAGGTGGTCAGGCCACAACTAATGAGCTTAAAGAGATCAACTTAGGGGAAGAGGCCGATCTAAGGCAAACTTTCATCTGAGCAAAAATGTCCCCAGAGGAGAAAGAAAGTTATATTTCCCTCCTCTGAGCAAATTGGGACATTGCCGCCTGACACTATCATGAGATGCCCGGTCTAGACCCTCAGATTGCTGTCCATCATCTCGGTATTGATCCAACCATCAAGCCCATGAAGCAGAAATCAAGAGGGTTTAGACCCCGACCTCGAGATGCAGATCGACACTGAGGTGAACAAGCTCAGGCATGCTGGATTCATACATGAAGTCAAATACCCAAGATGGCTGGCAAATGTTGTCCCAGTAAAATACAAGAATGACCAAATCAGGGTCTGTACTGATTTTCGTACTTGAACACCGCCTGCCCCAAGGACAACTTCCCCTTGCCATTCACCGAGATGCCTGTCGACTCTACGAATCATTGCCAAATTGCCAAATCTTCTCCTTTATGGATGGGTATTTTAGTTATGATCAAATCAGGATGGCGCCAGATGATGAGGAGGCCACTGCGTTCTTAACCCTAAAAGGTGTCTTTTGCTGCACTGTGATTCCTTTTGGGTTAAAGAATGCTGGTGCCACATATCAGCGAGCCATGACGACCAACTTCAAGGACATGATCCACAAGGACGAGTGCTATGTGGATGACCTGGTGGTGAAATCTGAAACAAAAGATGCCTACATACAAGACCTTAAAAAGGCATTTGAATGACTGCAATGTCACCAACTCAAGATGATCCCCTTGAAATGCACCTTCGGCATACACTCAGGAAAATTCTTTGGGTTTATCGTGAGGTACCGAGGGCTGGAGATCGAACTGGTCAAAATCAAGGCAATTCAGGACATGCCACTGCTTACGACCCTCCATGAATTGTGGTCTCTTTAAGGACAACTCACCTACATTCGGAGGTTCATCTCAAACCTTTCAGGACGATGCAAGCCCTTTTCGCACCTCCTAAAGAAGGACACTCCCTTCATATGGGATGAAGCGTGTCAAGCTGCACTCGATGACATCAAGTAGTACTTGTTGAATCCCCTAGTACTCTCTATGCCAGTGTTGAGAAGGCCTCTCATCCTATACATGACCACTCTTGATGAGTTACTCGGGGCACTCCTAGCGCACAACAATGATGGAGGGAAAGAGACAGTGCTCTATTATCTCAGCCACAGGATGCAAGGAGTCGAGAAGAATTACCCACCCATCGAAAAGATGTGCCTACCCTTGATCTTTGCAGTATAGAAGCTCTGCCATTACTTGCTCGGTCACGAGGTCAAGTTAATCTCTAAGGCAGACCCGATCAAGTTCTTCATGGCCTGGCCATGCTTGCCAAGTGGGCATTATTGCTGATGGAGTTCGACATCACGTATGTACCACAGAAGGCAGTCAAAGGTCAAGCCCCAACATACTTCCTTGTGGATCATCTAGTCCCTTCGGAATCTCCCCTGTCGAGTGATCTCCCGAATAAAGAAGTTTTCTATACAGTGCTAACTTGGCCATGGGAGATGTACTTTGACGAAGCATTCTAGTATGATAGAGGGGGCGTCGGAGTTGTATTCCTGACCCTTGATGGCGGAATGATTCCTCTATCCTTTTCACTGGCAGAGGCGTTTTCTCATAACGAAGCTGAGTATCAAGCCCTCATAATTGGACTGGGTATCTCCCAGGAGCTAGACATGGAGCTGCTAAACGTCTTCAGCAACTCTGAGTTGGTCATCTAGTAGCTCAAAGGGATTTATGACGTGAGAAAGGATACTCTCGAGCCTTATCATGACACGACCAAAACTTATATGATCCAGTTTGATGACTTCTCCCTGAGCCATATCCCTAGAAGGCTGAACTCGCAGCCTGATGCACTCTCAAAGCTCGACTCTACCATTCAACTGTCTTCAATAGGGCCCACACCAATCTTGGTAACAGAATGGATACATGTCGACTTGAGAACCAAAGTTGATGCATATGATGAGAGGGATGTCTTCCTTGAATGCCCGCCTTATCCATTAGGAACGCTCCTCGCGGCCAAGGATGTCATTAAGGCAGAACAAGAAATATCCTGAGGCAAAGAATCCGAGGCTGAGAAGCAAGAGCCTGAATTCTTCGACCTGATGTGCGTGGAGGTCGAACAAGTGGAAGACTAGAGGGAACTTATCATGGACTTCATAAAGCATGGAAGGCAACCTCAGGATTGGGGGAAACGCAACGGCATACGACGGGTGTCTACCAAGTACAACCTTCTCGATGGGTGTGTTCTCTTTCGTTGATCATTTGATGGAATTAACCTCAGATGCATCTGTTGGAAGATATTTTTCATCATTATGGGGCCCCCGCTCAATAAAATCTTAGTAAACAGTGGAAATTTTGACAGTATCAGAATAGCCTCAAATATGGTCAAAATCTTCATGAGGACTCTTAAAAGCCTCCTGCCAAGTTTCGTTGCAATTCGACATGTCTAAGGCAGTGCAGACTGAGAAACAGTTCCGGCAAGATCGACCTCTAGTACCCTAAAATGAACCCCTAAAACTAGAGCTATATTTTTGGTGTCTCAATTTGTTGTGGGGATCACCGCCATTAGATCTGACACAATTGAAAACCCCTAAAGGTCCAATTTCAGCTTGAACGGACACTCTAGGAAGAAGTTATAGGCAAAAGAGCGAAACATGAGGAGTCGCACACTATTCCCGTTCGGCCACCCTGCAACTCCACACCATTGAAGGGACATTCACAAATAGTGACTTTCGACTCTCATATCTTGCCCGTCCCAAGCCAAATTGTGCTCAAATTTGGCGAGCATATTCGTCTCATCGAGCGTTTCGATATGTGTCACGCCCCACGACGACGCCCGGGCACAAAGAAAAGCTAGAGAGAAGTTGCTGATCCTTAAAATAAGTATAGGAAATTCAGCAGTGTCGTGCCTTGCTTGAGCGACCATATCACCCTACTCACGAGCTCGATTAACACGAGACCAATTCCATCACGTGCGTAAGGTCTCGAGCTATCTCTGACCCGAACCCCGTACATGATGAACTGTTGGATTCTGCACATGAAGCTGATTAAGTAGCTGCAAATTCTTTCACTGGAATTCTAGATTCCGCCCAAAATTCCAAGGTTGCAAAATCTTCGTTCGGGCACGGAATCAAGCTGCGTTTGTTGCCTTGCGATTGTAATGGCATGCTCAGTGTGATCCAGTGAAGAAATCACATAAAAAAATAAAGGAACAAGCACACTATCGATCCGAAGTTTCAAGATTCATTCAAATTTCAAGTCTCATGATCGTGCACTAAAAACATGATTCATGGGTCGAAGTTGTATCAAATCGATCGTCATACCAAGCCTTACAAGAAAACAATCATCTTTCAATCAACCAAGCATCAGAACAACCTTGGATCATCCATGAAAAATCATGCACGTTCTAAGGCAACACATGGACTATTATGAAATTCCACAAATTATTTTAAAGGGGCAAATCTGTCATTTTTCACCCTATTTTCTAATTTCTTTTAATTCAATTTAATCTTAATTTTCAGCAATTAGAGTTACTTTTGATCATCCACCCATGTTTGGGGCAAATTCTATATATACCATGTACTATCATTGTACGCAAGAGTGGATTGAACCCTTCACAAAGAGAGTTTTTACTAAATAAAGTTTCTCGTTCTTCTCATTGTTGGGTCACATTTGGAGAGAGAGATTAAGGTGAGAGAAACTTTTTGGCCTGTCCCTTAGGCTTAAGGAAAATCTTCTATCTCTTCTTTTTCTTTTCTTCTCTCTCTTCCTCTCTTTCTTCTCCCTCTTCTTTGCCTGAGTTTCTCTCAGAGGCAATGCACGACAGTGGCAGTGCCATGCATGCCTCTCCTATAGTCTCACAGGTTGCGCATGACGATGGCAGTGCCATGTGTGAGCTCCTTTCTCCCTCTGCTTTCATCTCTATCTCCCAGTGAGACATGCAGACGACGCTTCTTATCGCCTTCCGCAGATGTATCCTCAAAGTTTCAGTGAGGAACGCGGGCAGCAAAGCTTATTGCGGTCTGCACGTGCATCACCCTACCACGTGACTGTTGCAGGTAGCATTGTCCATCATCGTTTGCAAAAGGTCGTAGCAATACCTGTTGCCACGTGTAGGCTCCTTTCATGCCTCTCCGTGCTTATCACGTTAGAAGCCATAGCCGTCTGCAAGGGACGTGTTGCCTTCTCACGTTGTCAATGGCAATGCTTATTGCAGTCCGCGAGTTTCTTTAGTGTTCCATGTCTAGCGACACGTGCCTTACAAAGAACTATCACCGCAGGCGCTTCGCAATTGGTTATCACCGCGAGTTTCGTAAGAGACTATTGCCGCCCACACAGGGGTGTGCTGCCTTCTCGTGTTACCCGACGACAATGCCCAATGTTGTCCGTAGCTCGCTGCTCACCTTCTTGCCGTGAGCCGTAGTGTCTGACGCCGTCCAAGTGCTGTGACACTGCTACTCCATGGTTGTGAGTGGCAACATCTAGCGCCGTTGGGACCCTATCTCTTCGCCACCTCATGCCTTCTTTTCACTCTTTTTTCTGCTCACTTGATTGAGGGTTGACTTAGTCTAGCATCGCCATATTGGCCTCAGTTTTGAGTAGTATTACCGTCGTGCTGGTTCTGACCATGCCCGTCTTGCTACCACTCCGAGTCGGTCACTGCCCGGCTACCATGCTAGTCTCGTCCCCTCATCAAGTGTTCTTCTCTTTTTTATCTTTATTTGAACCTTCCATTTCATCACCTTCTCATCTGAACCTACATTGCCCTAAGATAAGGGTGGGTCCCTTTGGCCCACTTGTCTTGCAAATTAACAAAGAGATTGCAGGTCAAGGGAGGTTATTCCGAACTAGCTGAAGAAGCTGGGGGGCTTTCCATCGTGATCTAAGAGGGCGCCCACACGAGCCAGCCCGAGTAAGTCTCGAACCCACCTTAAATTCTTCTCTCATCGGTTGGTATATCTTCCCTTGCTCTTGAGCAAGGTTTCGAGAGGGTCTCAAGTCCCGAGTTCACTAGAAACCCAAGATATGTGCTGCCAGATTATCTAGATCTGGAAGATGAGATCGAGGCACCTAACCAGCTTAGCGACTCTAATGGGGACTTACTACCCCTTAGTCAGTTCTCTCTTGTTTGATCAGTATCCTCTTTTACTTTTTGCATTACTTTCTAGGGCACCTGAGTCATTCAACCCGTTCATCCGAGTTGGAGAATTTCGTATCCCCGCACTCGTGACTGTCTCAGGGAAGTGAATTGTTCAAGCTTCCTTCCCTTCTCTCTTGCTGAGTTGTGACTCACAGTTCGGCTCCCAGGTTCTTTCCTGGGTTGGTGCAAGAGGGGGCTTAAAGGTCCCTGACTCATCGCTTCCTCGCTTTGGTGGTTGCTTTGGTAGCACATCTGCTATCTCACACAACATGCACCCTGCTACTGACAAGTTCCTTGCTGGTCATATTCCCGAGGTTCACCGTAAGGTAACCCCCCATACTTCTTCATCACCTCGAACCTCTATACCTAGAGGCTCGACACACCCAGGCGGAGACCCTGCGGCCTCCAACTCTCACACATACCTACAGGCTCGTGGTCCAACCACTCGAGCCACACCTCGGGGCAACCTCCATGCTACCTCGAGCTCATGTCCAAGACTAAGTCTCCTCGGGCCGAACCCTGCACGTGCCATACACTTGCATTCCACAGCTCGGGGCTGCGCTAGCTCTATGCCACCTCGAGCACATGAGGGTCGACCGCTCCGTCCTCCCTTCCAGCACACACAGCTTCACCCTATGAGAGATAAGCTCCCGCTTCGTCCCTCACTGACACAAGCTCACAGGTCTCGACCTCCTTAGGTCGAACTCGTTGACTGAGCTTGGGGCTAACTTTCAAGTCACCCGGACGGCTAACCTTAAAGGTGCACATGTATTGACTTTGCAGGTTCCTCCCCGGTCTAGACACAGGCGGAGTCATGAACCAGCTACTTCTTCTGTCGCTTTTCCTTCACCAGAAAAGCACCTCGAGATCTAGTACTCAAAGGTCTTCTCTAAGAGTACCATCTTTAGCCAGCCTCACGTCAACCGTGCACTAGAGCCTCACGAAGGGATTCGGGGCAACAACATGATGTCAAACAGAAGCCTCCAATATCCAAGGCAGAAACCCAGGTTACCTTCTATCGTTGGACCCTACTCCCTGCTCCAGCTCATAGACACATCCCTCGCATGCTCAAGGAAAGCAGGATAGTCCAAGCCTCAGGGTCAGTTATGGAGTAGAGTCTACAACAGACTCAGAATTAAGTAGAAGAGAGGCCTGCAGGTCCTGACCAAAGAAGCCTCCAAGGCAGTTGAGGTCACCACCCTAGGTGACCTCCTGCCTCATAATCCCTTTTTCCCTCTCCAAACTCCAGAACCTGAGCAGGTCCAAGAATATTGCTCGGTCTTCACTACCCAGAAGTCAAGGTCCCAAGACCGTCGAGAGTCGATCCTCACAAGATCGACATACAAAGCTCGAGTCCAGTCGGGGCAAGCTGATCCCTTGCAGACTGACTTACCACAAACGACTCGCCAACTTTTGCAGTCCACTGCGCTACCTGACTCTGACCTTCCAGAAGAGACGGTTAGTGTCATGATGATCAATGATCCAGATGACGCCCAAGAAGAGTGGATGAACCGGTTCAAGGTAATGATGCAATCCATCCTCGAAAAGTTGGAACGCCTAGAAGCCTCTAGGTCTCCTCCTTCTCACCATGAGACCGATTCCCCGACCAGTGAGGACACAATTCTCAGGAAAACTCCCACATCGGCCTCCCAAGATAGTTCTGCCTCACGCGGGGTTTCCCAAATCGACATAGATGCCATGGTGGCCCATAGGCTCAAGAACAAGGTCTGAGGCATGCAAGAGGCGCCACTATATCAAAAGCCATACCCTTCGTACATTGACCAGGTGCCATTTCTCCCAAACTACCAACAAGGGAAACTCCCCCTATTCAATGGTACTACATCTCCTCACCAGCATACCGCCCACTTTCAAGCAGCTTGTTGGGAGACGATAACTTACGGGTGACTTCTCCTTCGTCAATTTGTTGAGACTCTCGCAGGGCTAGCCTTCTAGTGGTATGCTCGGCTTCCCTCAAACTCGGTGCACATGTGGCAAGAAATGGAGCAGTTGTTTTTCCAACACTTCTATGAAGTCCAAAGGAACATGGAAACCATCGAGCTCCTTACTCTGATGCAAGACCTTGGTGAGCCGATTGACAGGTTCATCACCCAATGGAGAGAGTTGGCAACCTTTCATGCCACTCCCATGACAGAGAAGGAAGCGGTCCTTACCTAAATGCAAAATATGCTTCTCGAGACCTCCCAGCATGTCGAGGCATCCAATACACCCTCCATGTTAAAGCTCATCTCTAAGGCAGTTCGTATTGAGGGATTGTTCAAGCACCATGGCAGCTCTCGTCAGCAACCCTCCAGCTCAAATTCTCGCTCCAATAGTCGGGGCAACCAAAAAGCAGTGATCAACGCGGCCGTCACCATGACTGACACTAAGAGCGCAGCACCTCAAACCCTTGATCTTTCCAAGGCACAGATGCCTTAGGCCAGGGGCGAGCAGCAGTCCTACAATGAGGTCCCTCCTCATAAAAATAGTAAGCTAAGTGACTTCTGGAGCCAGCAACAGAATAAGGTTTACCCCTTCGACAAGGAGTGGACTCCTGCACTGCTTCGACTGCTGCTAGAACAGAACTTGATCCAGCCGCCGAAGATCAATACCGTAGAACCGGCTGGGTTGGAGACAAATGAGAGGTACTGCGCCTATCACAGGAAAGTAGGCCACCCCACTCATCACTGTTATAAGCTCAATTACACTATCGAAGCCCTTATTAATAAGGGTCAGATAAAGCTTGAAGAGTTAAAGAAAGAGTTCAGGGCAACTGAGGCTTCTACATAGTAATAAGCCAAGAGGTCGACGAGGCACTCGCTATCCTCCGTGCATTTTTCTCCATAATGCTCGAAGAAGGACTCGTCACTCCCAAGCTGACAAGGCAACCCAAGTTCCTTCCTCCAAGAACTAAGAACCTCAAGTGCACATATCACCAGATATGAGGCCATGACATCAGCGAATGCACTGGTTTCCACGAGCTCTTAGCAAAGAAGATGCAGCCATAGCAAGAAGTTCAGGGCGACCCAGAATGACCCCTTCAGGTCCGTCTTCCACTGGTGCAAGTAGACCTCCCGACACAAGCCCAAGGAAGAGCTGAGCTAGACCCTCTGCAGACCCTCTTCAAGGCAGTGCTCCAACAGGGCCTCGTCACTCCTAAGCCCGCTAAGCAGCCGAAGCATCTTGCCCAAGGAACAGAGAAACTCTTGTGCTCATATCACCAAGTATGGAGCCAAGAGCTGAAAGATTGCTCCGGGTTTGAAGCTATAGTCGCGAAGAAAGTCTAGAATGGCCATATTTTTTGTGCCGTCCTCCTAGAATGCTTCCAAGCCATCGCTCTCGTTCGAGAGTAAGCCCCACTACAAGCCCCTCATGAGCATATACTGGACCCTTTTGAGCCCTCGACTTCTCAGTCCTAGGAAGCCATGGACGAAGCAGACTCAAGTCCTTGAAGCGTGAGGCAGTCCACCAAGCTAGGGATACTCACTGACCCAATAGGACGACCTCCTTAGGGATCTAGAAGGAGATGACGAGCACCTAGGTCAGCTCACTGAAGGAATCCCATCCCTCAGCCACCAGTCAAGGAAGAATTTCTCAGGCCTCTCCCTCCACTACCAACCTTACAGGACTTCATCCTAGGTGTAGACCGCCTTATACTTTCATCCAATCAGGCGGACGTCCCTGAGTCACCAAAAGCTTGGGATTCCTCCAATATGGGTGACAACGCTAAAAGCACCCCACAACGGTCAAAGCCGGGGCAAGACCTAAAATACCCCCTGCAGTCGTCCAATATGGGTTACGATGCTAAAATCACCCCATAATGGTCAAAGCTAGGGCAAGACCTAAAATACCCCCTGCAAACGTCCAATTCCGGGGACCGAGCAAATTGGGATGCCTTCACCTAAAATTATCGTGAGATGCCCGATCTGCACCCTTAGATTGCTGTCCATCACCTCGGTAGTGATCCCACCATCAAACTCATGAAGCAAAAATCGAGGAGGTTTAGATCCAACCTCGAGATGCCGATCGATGCTGAGGTGAACAAGCTCAGGCAAGTTGAGTGAAGTCAAATACCCAAGATGGCTGGCAAATGTTTTCCTAGTAAAAAAGAAGAATGGTCAAATCAGAGTCTGTATCGACTTTCGCTACTTGAACACCGCTTGTCCCAAAGACGATTTCCCTCTACCGTTCACCGAGATGCTTGTCGACTCTACAGCTCATTGCCAAATGTTCTCCTTTATGGATGGGTATTCTGATTATAATCAAATCAGGATGGCTCCAGAAGATGAGGAGGCCGCTGCATTCTTAACCCCAAAAGGTGTCTTTTGCTACACTATGATGCCTTTCGGGTTAACGAATGCCGGTGCCACGTACCAGCGAGCCATGACGACCATCTTCAAGGACATGATCCACAAGGAGGTCGAGTGCTATGTGGATGACCTGGTGGTGAAATCTGAAACAAAAGACGCCCACATACAATATCTTAAAAAGGTATTTGAGCGATTGCGGCATCACCAACTCAAGATGAACCCCTTGAAATGCGCCTTTGGCAACTCAAGAAAATTCTTTGGGTTTATCGTGAGGTACCGAGGGCTGGAGATTGAACAAGTCAAAATCAAGGCAATTCAGGACATGCCACTGCCTACGACCCTCCATGAATTGCGGTCTCTTTAAGGACAACTCGCCTACATTCGGAGGTTCATCTCAAACCTTTCAGGACGATGCAGGCCCTTTTCACACCTCCTAACGAAAGACACTCCCTTCATATGGCATGAGGTGTGCTAAGATGCACTCGATGACATCAAGCAGTACTTGTTGAATCCACCGGTACTCTCCACTTCAGTGTTACGAACGCCTCTTATCCTATACGTGACTGCCCTAGATGACTCACTTGAGGCACTCCTAACACAAAATAATGATGGAGGGAAAGAGACAACGCTCTATTATCTCAGCCGTAGGATGCAAGGGGCCGAGAATAATTACCCTCCCATCGAAAAGATGTGCCTAGCCTTGATCTTTGTGGCACAGAAACTCCGTGATTACTTGCTCGATCATGAGGTCAAGTTAATCTCCAAGGCCGATCCGGTCAAGTTCCTCATGACTCGGCCATGCTTGTCAGGATGTTTGGCTAAGTGGGCATTATTGCTTATGGAGTTCGACATCAGGTATGTACCACAGAAGGTAGTCAAAGGTCAAGCCCTAGCAAACTTCCTCGTGGCTCACCCAGTCCCTTCATAATCTCCCCTGTCGAGTGACCTCTCGGACAAAGAAGTTTTCTATACGGTGCTAACTTGACCATGGGAGATTTACTTTGACGGAGCATTCCAGTCTAATAGAGGAGGCGTCGAAGTTGTGTTCTTGACTCCCGACGGTGGAATGATTCCTCTATCCTTATCACTGGTAGAGGCATTTTCTCATAATGAAGCTGAATATCAAGCCCTCATAATCGGGTTGGAGATAGTCCAAGAGCTAGTTTTGAGGCAGCTAAACATCTTCGACGAATCTAAGCTGGTCATCCGGTAGCTTAAGGGGATTTATGATGTAAGAAAGGATACTCTCAAGCCTTATCATGACACGACCAAATCTTATATGTCCTAGTTTGATGATTTCTCCCTGAGTCATATCCTTTGAAGGCTAAACTCACAGGCTGATGCACTCTCAAAGCTTGGCGCCACCATTCAATTGTCTTCATCAGGGCCCATGCCAGTCTGGGTAACCAGATGGAGACACATCGACTTGAGAGCCGAACTTGATGCAGATGATGAGAAGGATGTCTTCCCTGAATGCCTGCCTTACAAATTCGGGGCACTCCTTGCTGCTAAGGATGTCATTAAGGTAGAGTAAGAAATATCCCGAGGTAAAGAATCCAAGGTCGAGAAGTAAGAGCCCGAATTATTCGACCCAATATGCGTAAAAGTTGAACAAGTGGAAGACTGGAGAGAGCTTATCATGGACTTCATAAAGCATGGAAGGCTACTTCAGAATCGGATGGAACGCAATGGCATAAGACATATGTCTACCAAGTACACCCTTCTCGATGGGGATGTTCTCTTTCGCCAGTCATTTGACGGAATTCTCCTTTGATGCGTCGATACACAACAGGCAAGAAAAGTGCTTGAAGAGGTGCATTCAGGTATCTGCGGGCTGCATCAGTTCGACCCTAAGCTCTACGAGCGCATACGCAGACTCAGCAATTATTGGCCCTCAATGGTGGCTGATGCTCAAAACTACACCAAGAGATGCCAAGTGTGCCAAAATCATTCAAGCCTCATTCATCAGCCCCTGGAGCCTCTCCATCCTACAATGACATCATGGCCCTTTTCCCATTGGGGTATGGACATTGTAGGACCCATTGACCCTCCTTCCACCTTGGGTCATGCCTTCATTCTGACCGCGACATATTACTTTTCCAAGTGGGCAAAAGTGGTCCCTCTCAAGTAGGTTCCGGGGACCACGGTGGCCAACTTTGTGCGTCACTACATCATATACCTGTCCAGGGTTTCTGACCGAATAATCTCTGACAATGGCCCTCAGTTCAGAAGCCATCAAGTTGATCACCAGACCAACCAGTTGGTTTTTAGTGGAAGTACTCGACCATGTACTACATTCGAGTCAATGGTTTAGCTGAGGCGTTCAACAAAACTCTGTGCGGGGTGCTCCGGAAGTCAGTTTCAAATTCAAAGAAGAACTGGCATGAACCTCTGTGGGCCTATCGCACCATCACTCGCAATGCTACGAACTTTACCCCTTATTCCCTTGTTTATGGAGGTGAAGAAGTCTTACCCCTCGAGGTTCAAATAATCTCACTCCGTGTCGTTATACATTAGGGACTAACCGCGGACGAGAGGGTTAAGCTCCCTTACCAGGAGTTGGATGCCCTTGACGAAAAGAGACTAGCGGCCCAGCAGAACCTGGAGCTCAATCAAGGAAGAATGAAGAGAGCCATTGACAAGTCTGTCAAGGTTCGCTCATTCACTCATGGGGATCTAGTCCTAGCAGTCAAGAGACCGATTATAATGCACAGGAACCACAAAGGAAAGTTTGAACCTAAGTGGGAAGGCCCATTCATAGTCAAGAAGGTCACACCAAATGGGGCCTATATATTGGCAAACTCAGATGGAGAGGAGGAGATGCCCCTTATCAATGGGCGATACTTAAAGAAGTATTATCCCTAAAATATCTCTGAAAGGCGGTGCGTGCAGTAAAAAGAAAGAAATGAAGAGGAGGAACATTAAGATAACTCAAGAGAAGTTCATTTCTATTATTGTTTTAAAAAAAGTTACAAGCTACAATCAAAAGCCCATTAATAGGGAAGTTACAAATATTTTGCATCTAAGAACAAGAGGACAGTTATAGGCCAAAACGAATACTCTCCTCATGAAGACGAAGCAAAACCACAAAAGAAACACCTCATGAAGAAGCAAACCCACCAAAGAAATGCTCTCCTCATGAAGAAGATGTGAAACCACCAAAGTGGATGGTTACAGGCCAAAAAGAAGAAGCCAACCATTTTTGAGTTAGCTTCAATTCATTTGACGGGGCATGGCTATCTTCCAAGGAACAGGCCCATGATGGATTCCCTTCCTCCAAAAACAACATGGACTTCATGGTTGTATTGGAGGACTTGGCTTCCAACAGACCACAACGAAAGGGCCTCCTCATTTGGCATCACTCTTGACCCCCGCAAGATATCCTCGTCCATGGTCATTGCCGTGTGCAACACAATGCCGCGTCCTACCATCTTCATGGGTTGACCAACGCCACGTGAGACCATTGCTGTGAGCGGCATGCTCCTGAGCATGGCTATTGCTGTGCATGGCTATCACCGTGTGTGGCCTAGAGGCACACAAAGGCAGCGCTGCATACGACTTAATGACATGCATGCTCTTGTAGTATCCCGGTTCCCACTATTCTTAATTTCCAGGGGGCAGTGACTCCCATGCCTCATCGGTTCCCCAATCGTCGCCCCTCGCGGACGGTCCACCTTCTCATGGCCCTTCGCCTCCCCCACAACCCTTCGGGTTTCACCATAAACACTCCTCCGACTGTCGAGAATCCTCGCCTGGCCCTGTTCTTTCCCCTACCAGCATAGCCTCTCCCCATCAGAAACGCTTCTCTGACCGTCGAGAATCCCCACTGACCCTATTTTTTCCCTTTTTCTGACAGTCGGGAATATCACGGAAACCATCAGAACCCCTAGAGAAGTTCCCTGTGACCATGCTGGTTTCCCCCTTCTCCTTGTTTTCTCACTTCACCACAAACTCACTGGAATTCCATTGAGTTTCCGATAAGCCCCACTGCTCCTCCTTCTTCTCTGCTGGTAGCCAGAAGACCGTGAGATTCTTCTGACTTCTCTGTAACCTCCCCTTCAAGCGTATAACTGCCGTAGAGCATCTTTGCAAATCTCGATAAGGCCTCCCTTCTCAAAAAGCCTCGACACTCCCCGAAAATGTTCGCAATCATGATGCAAGGACTTGCGACTTGCTTAAGCTCACCAGAAAAACTCCTGAAGTTCTGTCTCTGCAAATTTTGGCCGGGAAGTTCTCGCCGGAAGTCTCTTGCCAGAAGCCCTAGCTCTCTCTCTCTCTAAAATCTCTTCCACTATTTTACCATTTGGTAAAATAGTAAAGTGGGATTTTGCCCCCTTTTTATACTCAGTAATGCTACAAACTACCCTTGATAAATACGCAATGACACTCCAGTCTCCAGGTCCTGACGGCAATAAGACCAGGTCGGGGCGGGTCACGCGCGAGACCCGAAAGGGTCATCGCTGCGCCCTTCACCCAGAGGCTATCGCCGCGTGCTTCGTCAGGGGACTATCACCGCGAGCCTCGTCAAGGCTATCACCGAGTGCTTCGTCAGGGGGCTATTGTCACTCACCTCGTTAAGGAGTCATTACGGTGCGCTTCGTTAGGGGCTACTGCCGCGCGCTTTACCAAGGGGCGTAACGCCATGTGCGCATCATCTAGGCCTAATGCCACGTGCTCCATCCAACACTTAGTGCCACGTGCATGCCATGGCACTCCCATCTGGACCATCGTCCTGCATCCTCAGGAAGTTCATTCCCTATACCATAGTCTCACTCCTCAGGGAGTCCAGTCTCCGGTGATGGCTTTGTTCCCCATGGAGTCGCATTCCGTCACCACACCATGGTCCGTGCTGCATGACCTTACTGCATAGCCATGATCCGTGCTACATGACGTTAAAACTGCATAGCCTCGGTCCGGGCTGCATGACCTTAAACTGCACAGCCTTGCTCATTGTCGCGTGACTCTAAACTACACGACCATGGTCCGTGCTGCATGACCTTAAACTGCACAGCCCTGGTCAGTGCTGCAGAACCTTAAACTGCGCAGCCCTGGTTCGTGTTGCATGACCTTAAAATTGCACAGCCTCGGTCCAGGCTACAAGACCTTAAAACTGCACAGCCTCAGTCTGGGCTGCATAACCTTAAACTGCACAGCCTTGGTCCTTGTCACATGACTCTAAACTGCATGACCATGGTCCGTGCTGCATGACCTTAAACTGCACAGCCATGGTCCAAACTATATGACCTTAAACTGTAACGAAGGTCTAGTTGCATGACCTTAAACTGCTTAGTCCTCGTCGCACGACTCAAAACTATACGATAATGGTCCAGCTGTGTGACCTTAAACCATAGTGTATGTCCTGGTCGCATGATGTTAAAAGGCTTAGCACCATGGTTCAAACTACATGACCTTAAACTGTAACGAAGGTCTAGTTGCACGACCTCAAACTGCATGGTTAAAGTCGCATGACTTTAAACTGCATAGCCATGGTCTGAGCTATAAGACCCTAAAATTGTAATGCACGAGGTGACAAATGGCCCATACGTATAACTTTAACCAAGATATGGACCACCTCTTCTCTAAGGTGTGTTTCATCAACATCCCCAGTGGAGTTAGATGTATGCAAAGGTTATACCTACCCCTTTAATCCCCAAGGGGTTTGTTTGACACCAACATCCCAGTGAGAGTCACATCCTAGTGAGGTTCATCTGTGCTTTAGCATGTCATTCTCAGTAGAGTTACATGCATACCATTACTCATTATCCCTATGGAGCTACACTGGCCCTTCTAATCCCCAGTGAATTCTCTTCCGCTTGCCACTCCTCATAGGGTCACCACCGTCATCTAAATCTCTCTGCTTGTGTATAGCCTTAACTATCTTTATCCCCAGGAAGTCAAATTGCTATCCACAACCTATCCCCCATGTAGCTTGACCTACATGGCGACCCACCTAATGGTATGTGCTGCATGACCTTCAACTGCACAGCCTTTATCCATGCTGCATGACCTTAAACTGCACAACCATGATCCAAACTACATGACCTTAAACTGTAGCGGAGGTCTATTTGCAAGACATTAAACTGCATGGTCCTAGTTACATGACTTTAAACTGCATAACCACGGTCCAAGCTATAAGACCTTAAACCATAGTGCACGTCCTGACCGAATGACTGTAAACTGCTTTGCTTAGGTCCAAGAGGCATGACCTTAAAAGATGCTCCCACATATACGCACACGCCCTTTACGTGCATCTTCATGCACGTCTTCCCTAACCGACCCATTCGTTTGTGCACACCACCTTCATTACCTCCCCAATGAGTCCACATACACGCACACACCCTTTACGTGCATCTTTACACACGCCTTCCCTAACTAAACCCATTCGTATGCGCACACCATCCAGCATTCCCCTGTGAGTCTTACCAATCACAAAACAGTGAGCCATTTCACCACCCATACTCGTCGTCAGCTAGTGGGTCACCACTTTTTACCCACCGTTCATACAGTACTCATATTTCATAGGTAGCCTCCTACCATCTCCTCAAAGTGAGTCAAAACCATCACCATACTCACTCCATGGCCTCCACAGATTGTCATTCATTACCACTACGGTCCAGTTGTATGACCCTAAACTATAGTGCATGTCTTGGCCACATGACATTAAAAGGCTTCGCACAGGTCCCAAAGGCATGACCCTCACAATAAAAATGGGCACACTGTACACCTGAACAAGGGAACGCCATGAGTAAAAATGATGGATGGGCTTGGTCACAAAACCATGAGTAAAATATTTTCGTGAAACAAAAACCCAAGCACCGTGAAAACTCCAAAAGGGCACCATGAGCAAAAACGAATGAAAAGGGTGGACATGACCGATGGGTCATGGGTAAAAGAGCCCAAAAACAAAAGAAGTTGGTAAAAACTATCTTTACGGCACCGCTTCTCTTGTTCAAGTGAATATTCACAAAAGGGTGCTTGGACCGACAAAGATAGGTTGACGCACTACTGCAACCTCAACCAACACCTAATTGCTAAGCATGCACAATTCCGTTGAGGTCTACAAAATCCTCAACTACCAGCATCCAATCACCACACAAAATGGGTCGTTAGGGAGTGAGAGCCATATAAGATCTCCCACATTTCAACATCAACAACAACAAGAGTCTTTGAGGGTGAGGATGATGATCAAAAGATCCCTTCGAAATGCTAAAGACCATCACGAAGGAAAAAAACTGACGAAGCCAGAGCCTAACATATCGGAGGCTTCAGGGTTATTCCTCGCCATGAGATCGCCTTGCTTAAAACCATCCTTGGCTGATGGCTCAGAACTTTTGAACCTGACAGGATGGGGCCCACGAGGCCGCCTGGCCAAAATTCCCCTAGTCGAAGGGCCCAGATTTTCAGAATAAGTCAGAAGCCCCAGACTGGACCCCACTAGACGGGACCTACAGAGATACCCTGAACATCAAAAGCAAACCTGGTGTAGCAGCAAACAATGCCGACCAAAGGTTCATAGCATTTGGCCTCCAAATAGGCATAATTCTGCCCTATGAGGTCCCTATAAAAGTCTCAAGCTTGAGAATCACAAATAGGCCCTCGAGGGTGAGAACGTCGACAAGATCTGTCAAAATCTTTTCTTCCCCTAAAGTCTCCATGGATGGACTCGTACATTGCATCCAAACGTCCAAGCATCCTAGTCATGACATTGCGTGGACCTCCTCAGCATTCGCATAGTCCTTGGCTAGCCCGAGAGAAATTTCCTAAACGAATGCACTTCTCGATTCTCTTGAACCACAACAATCGGCAGGACATGCTGTTGGAAGATATTTTTCATCATCATGGGGCCCCCGCTCAATAAAAGCCTAGCAAACAATGGAAATTCTAATAGTCTCAGAATAGCCTCAGAACTGGTCAAAATCTTCATGAGGACTCTCAAAAGCCTCCTGCCAAGTTTTGTCCCCATCTGACATGTATAAGACAGTCTAGACTGAGAAACAATTCTGGCAAAATCGACCTCTAAGACCCTGACAGGGACCCCTATAACTAGAGCTATATTTTCAATATCTCAATTTGATGTGGAATCACCATCATTGGATCCGGCATGGTTAAGAACCCCCAGGGGTAAAATGTCAGCTTGAACGGACACTCCAAAAAGAAGTTATAAGCAAAAGAATGAAACAGGAGGAGCCACACACTATTCCCATGTGGCCACCTTGAAACTCCACACCATTGAAGGGACAGTCACGAACAGTGACTTTCGATGCTCATATCTCGCCCGTCCCAAGTTGGATCGCGCCCAAATTTGGTGAGCATGTTCGTCTCGTCAAGACGAGCGTTTTGATTTGTGGCATGCCTCGCGACAACCCCTGAGAGCGAAGAAAAGCTAGAGAGAAGTTGCTGATACGTGAAGAAAGTGTAGGAAATTCAGCAGCATCATGCCTAGCTCGAGCGGCCAGATCATGCTGTTCGCTAGCCCGATCGACTCGAAGCCAATTCCATTGCGTGCGTAAAGTCTCGGGCTATCTCTTACCCAAACCCCGTACATGTCTGCACATGAAGTCGATGAAGTGATTGAAAATTCTGTCGTCGAAATTCCAGATTCCGGCCAAAATTCTAAGGTTGCAAAATCTTCATTCGGGCATGGAATCAAGCTCTGTTTGTTGCTCCGCGATTGTAATGGCATGCTCAATGTGATCCAGCGAAGAAATTATAGAAAAACATCAAAGAACGAGCACACTATTGATCCAAAATTTCTAGTCACATGATCGTGTACTAAAAACACGATCCATGGCTAAAAGTTGGTATCAAATCGATCGCCATGTCGAGCCCTATAAGAAAACAATCATCTTTCGATCAATCGGACATTAGAACAACCCCGGATCATCCATGAAAAACATGCACATTCTAGGGCAACACAATGACTGTTTTGAAATTTCGTAAGTTGTTTGGAAGGGGCAAATCTATCATTTTTCACCCTATTTTCTAATTTCTTTTAATTCAATTTAATCTTAATTTCCAACAATTAGGGTTATTTTGATCATTCACCCATGTTTGCGGTAAATTCTATATATACCACGTATCATCATTGTACACAAGAGAGGACTGAACCCTTCATAAAGAGAGTTTTTACTGAATAAAGTTTACAATATCGACAGTACAGCCAATATCGACAGTAAAGTTTACAATATCAACAGTAAAGTTTACAATATCAACAGTAAAGTTTACAACCCACTCTCTAGCCCTATTCATCAAGTCAAACACATATCTCAGATCAATCACATAACTCAGGTAATCATATATCTCAGGTCAATCTCACATCTCAAGTAATCACATAACAGTCATAATATCACAATATCCGACTACCAAAGGGTGACCCATTGCATAGTACCCATATAGATCTGGGGGGTGGTGACACTCCCAAATATTCACATTCACATTCTGACTCCCGTCTTATCATGGGGAGTTAGGGAAAGATCTTCGCTGCCAGCACCATCATTCACATAGTAGGTGCCCATTCACATATCACATAACTAGCATGGTAACATCATTCACATAGTAGGTTCTCATTCACATAACAAATGAGCAACACGGTACCATCATTCACACAGTAGGTACCCATTCACATAACACATATGCTGCATGGTACCATCATTTACACAGTAGGTACCCATTCACATAATACATAAGCAGCATGATACCATCATTCACACAGTAGGTATCCATTCACATAACACATAAGCTGTATGGTACCATCATTCACACAGTAGGTACCCATTCACATCACACATAAGCAACATGATACCATCATTCACACAGTAGGTATCCATTCACATATCACATAATGACGATATCAGTATCATGTCATGATAGTAGCAATATCACATTTTAGGTGTGACACATCACATTTTAACAGTATCACAATGACAATACTATAGTAACAGTGACATTATTTCAGTTAAACCACTCAATTTTCAGCCATTAAGTTAATGACATGCGCTTACCATTAAGGCCGTAATCATTGAACCATTTAGAGTTTGAAGATGGTTCTAAAACCAATTTTACATTAGACACACCTATCTTTCAAATGGGGGTATTTTGAAAAAAATTGGACCTTGTTTGACCCCTAAAAATTTAAAAAGAATGGAGATATTTCATCTAAAATCTGTTGTGCAGTGAAGGCAATGACACATCTTTAAAAGTTTACTCTATAAGAAATTCTAAAAAGTGCTCAACATGTGAATTTAAGATTACTCATGAACCGTTCAAATGACAGTGGTTTGGAAGAAAATAGACCCCTTTTGGTTAGTCAAAATCCTTGGTGATAGAGGCATAAATTCTGAGTTTTATAAAAGCGGTTCATAGTGACATATTATTACAATTAATCATATAACTCTCAAATTAGGGAGAATTTTGAAAAATGATAAACATGTGATATCAATATTAATCAAAAATATTTCAAATGGTAGTGGTTTATAAGAAAAGAACCTCATTTTGTTGTTCAAAACCCTTGACATCAAAGACATCAGCGTTGTGTTTTTACCAAAACTGTCCATGGTGATCTACTAGCATGTTTTGAAGTATAATGTTTCATAAATAAAGAATCAGAGCAAGATGTAAACATGAACATTAAAATAGACTCATAAATATTTCCAATGGCGGTGATTTTGTGTCATTTGAACTCCAATTGCTTAGTGAAACTCTCAGTACAATAGAAGTAATATTCTTGAAAATTGTCACAGTCTTCTAATAGTGATGTACATGAATAAAAATAGCCATATTTCTAAAATATCAAGAATTTTAGCTAGTCATAAGCACCAAACTCAAATTTGACTCATAGATCTTTTAAAAGGTGGTGATTTTAGGCCAATTAGATATCATTTTCTTAGTAAAAAGTTTATCACAAAAGTATATAAATTTCCTTGAATTCCATTTCACAAATTTGGCATACTTCAGGAAATGACTAATAACATCCAAACTAAAGCTGATATTAAAATAAGGTCTTTTCCTTCTTAAAATAGACTCACAGGGGTTCTTTATCACAAAATTTCATAACCATCATAGATATTTTCAATACTCTACCTATCACACGAATAAGAGTCATAGTTTTGTAAAATACAGAGCACATTCCAGCCATATCTCAATGTCATACATTCACTCCCATATTTACCATCACATTCATATTCATTCTTGGACTTCACACTTTGATGATCTAAATAACATACATCAAACAAAAGCAGGAAAACATGGAGGCTAGATCTTCTTACCGACTGCAAATGAAACTCCAAAGTCTTCCCCCAACTTCACCTTGACTGCCCAGCTCTAATGGCTAAGGTCCAAGCTTAAGGAACAAGGTTTAGAGAGCTCAAATGACCATGGGAGGAGAGGTGAACGTGGGTGAGAGATGGAAACCCCATTTCATGGGTGGTAGGGTGAATAAATAATCACATATGATGGCAACATGTAATAGACAAGTGGTGGTGGATGGGACAAGTGGCAACACACAAATAACAAGTGGTATGCAAGAGGAGAGAGATAAGGGCAAGCATGGGGGACATCATTATTATGGGCTCAGCAAGCTGTGAAACAAGCATCATTGTGGGTACATCAGCCTTTACCATTGGGCACACATGGGGGAGAGAGAAAACATGAGAGAGAAGAAACTCCCTAGACTACTATACACATCCGGTGATACACACATAGCACAACCATCGCTGCACACAACACAGTTGGTGCTATACACAACACAATCGACACTACACACACAACACAGCTGGAGCTACACCCAACACAGCCGCTGTTAGACACCACATAGTCGACGCTACACCCAACACAGTCGGCGTTACACACAACACAGTCGGCACTACACACACAACACAGCCGGTGCTACACCCAACACAGCCGGCGCTACACACCACACAGCTGACCCTACACACAACACAGTCAGCATTACACACAACACAACCGACGCTACACAGTCAACATAGTCGGCACTAGTACACTTCACAGCCGGCGATAGCTCACTTCATAGCCGGCGATAGCTCAATTTACACGCGGCAATAGCCTTTTTCCTTAGCGCCGGGCGTGGGCTTCCTCCTCCCTACTGCCATGAGTGTTTAGGTTTAGAAAATTGGGGTCCTTACATCCGCGCCTATCGCCGTTCGACTTATGAGATGTTATCGCCGTGCGCCTCATCAAAAGCCAATGCCATCCGGAAGGGACGTGTTTTCTTCTCACATTGCCAATGGCGATGCTTATTGTCGTTTGTGGGTTTCTCTAGTGTTCCACGTCTAGTGCCGCGTGCCTTACAAAGAACTATCGTCACGCATGCTTTGCAATTGGTTATCGTCGCGCGTTTCACAAGAGGCTATTACCGCCTGCGCAGGGGCATGCTGCTTTCTCATGTTACCCAACGACAATGCCCAGTGCCATCCGTAGCTCGCTGCTCACCTTTTAGCCATGAGCAGTAGTGTCTAGCGCCTTCCAAGGGCCACGACATTGCTACTCCACGGTTGTGGGTGGCAACGCCTAGGGCCGTCGGGACCCTATCTCTTCGATGCTTCATGCTTTCTTTTCACTCTCTTTTCTTCTCACTTGACTGAGGGTTGACTTAGTCTAGCACTGCCATATCGGCCTCAGTTTTGAGTAGTATTGTTGTCGTGTTGATCCTGAGTACCATGCCCATCTTGTTGCCACTCCGAGTTGGTCACTACCCAGATACCATGCTAGTCTCATCCCCTCATCAAGTGTTCTTCTCTTTTTTATCTTTATTTGAACCTTCCATTTCATCAGCCTCTCATATGAACGTACATTGCCCTAAGACAAGGGTGGATCTCTTTGGTCTACTTGTCTTACAAATTAACCATAGTAGTATTGTGCAAAAAAACAAGGAGATAACAGGTAAAGGGAGGTGATTCCAAGCCAACTAAAGAAGTTGGGGGGCTTTCTATCGTGATTTAAGAGGGCGCCCACGCGAGCCAGCTCGAGTAAGTCTCGAACCCACCTTAAATTCCTCTCTCATCAATTGGTATACCTACCCTTGCTCTTGAGCAAGGTTCCGAGAGAACAATCTCAAGTCTTAGGTTCACTAGAAACCCGAGATACGTGACGCCAGATTATCTAAATCCAGAAGGTGAGATCGAGGCACCTAACCAACGTCGATACACAATATGCGAGGAAAGTACTTGAAGAAGTGCATTCAAGTATCTGTGGGCTGCATCAATCCGACCCTGCGAGCGCATACGCAGGCTCGACTATTATTCGCCTCCAATGGTGGCTGAAGCCCAAAACTACATCAAAAGATGCCAGGTGTGTCACACTCGAACCTCATTCATCAACCCCAGGAGCCTCTCCATCCTACAGTGACATCATGGCCCTTTTCCCAGTGCAATATGGATATTGTAGGACTCTTCGACCCTCCTTCTGCCATGGGTCACGCCTTCATTCTAGCAGCGACAAATTACTTTGCCGAGTGAGCTGAAGCGTTCCCTCTCAAGTAGGTTCTAGGGACCACGGTGACCAATCGTGTGTCCCCACATCATATATCGGTTTGGGGTTCCTGACCGAATAATCTCTGATAATGGCCCTCAGTTTAGAAGCCATCACGTTGATCGTCTGGCCAACCAGTTCAGTTTCGAGTGGAACTACTCCACTATGTACTATCCTTGAGCCAATGGTTTAGCTGAGGCGTTCAACAAAACTCTGTGTGGGGTGCTTCAAAAGTCAATTTCAAAGTCAAAGAAGAACTGGCATGAGAAGCTGCCTGAGGCTCTATGGGCCTATCGTACCAACACCCGCAACGCTACAAACTCTACCCCTTATTCCCTGGTCTATGGAGGTGAGGTAGTCTTACCCCTCAAAGTTCAAATACTTTCACTCCGTGTTGATATACATCAGGGACTAATCAAGGACGAAAGGGTTAAGCGCCGTTACCAAGAGTTGGATGCCCTTGACGAAAAGAGATTAGAGGCTCAGTAGAACTTCGAGCTCAATCAAGGAAGAATGAAGAGAGCTTTTGACAAGTCTGTCAAGGTTCGCTCATTCGCTCATGGGGACTAGTCCTAGCAGCCAAGAGACCGATTGTCATGCATGGGCGTCGCGTAGGAAAGTTCGAACCTAAGTGGGAGGTCCATTCATAGTCAAGAAAGTCACACCAAATGGGGCCTATATATTGGAAACCTCTGATGGAGAAGAGGTGATTCCCCCTATCAATGGGCGGTATTTAAAGAAGTATTATCCCTGACATACCCCTAAAATGCTGTGCGTGCAGTAAAAAGAAAGAAATGAAGATGAGAAATATTAAGATAACTCAAAGGAAGTTCATTTCTCTTATTGCATTAGAAAAAGTTACAAGCTACAATCAAAAGCTCATTATTAAGGAAGTTACAAATCTTTTGCATATGAGAATAAGAGGACGGCTACAGGCCAAAAAGAAACACTCTCCTTATGAAGAAGAAGCAAACCCACCAAAGAAATGCTCTCCTCATGAAGAAGAAGCGAAACCACCAAAGAGGATGGTTACAGGCCAAAAAGGAGAAGCCAACCATTTCCAAGTCAGCTTCAATTCATCTGACAAGGCACAGCTAGTTTCCAAGGAACTGGCCCATGATGGATTCCCTACCTCCAAAAACAACATGGACTTTATGGTTGTGCTGGAGGACTTGGCTTTCAATAGACCGCAGTGGCAGGGATGCCATAATTCTTGCCCCTCGCGAGGCATCGCTGTCCATGGTCATCGCCGTGTGCGACTCAGCACCGTGGGCAACCATCACCGTGCGCAACACAATGCCATGTTCTACCATCACCACGGGCAAGCCAACGCCGCGCGAGACCATTGCGATGAGTGGCATTCTCCCGAACATGGCTATCGTCGTGCGTGGCCTAGGGATGCATGAAGGAAGTGTTGCATGTGACTTAATGTCGCGCATGCCCTTGAAGTGCCCCGATTCTTGCCTTCTCCAATTCCCCGTAAGCATTAACTCCCATGCCTCTTCTTCACTGCTGATAGCCAGAGAATTGATGGATTCCCTTGACATCTTTGCAACCTCCCCTTCAACCACAGAACAATCGGCGAAGCACTCAAACTCCGACAGAGCACCCCTACAAATCTTGCTAAGGCTCTGAGAAGCCCTATTCCCTGCTCAAAAAGCTTTGGCACTCCCCGAAAATGTTCACAACTGCATTGCAAGGACTCGCGACCTCTTGAAGCTAGCCAAAAAAGCTCCTGAAGGCTTGTCTGCTGTAAATTTTGGTCGGAAAGCTCTCGCCGGAAGTCTCTTGCCAGAAGCTCAGGCTCTCTCTCTCTCTAAAAGCTCTTCAATTGTTTTAGTCTTTTGTAAAACAATAAAATGGGGTTATCCCCATTTTATACTCAGCAGTGCCATGAACTGCCCTTGAGAAATTTAAAATGACACCCCCATCCCTAACTCCTGACAGCAATAAGACTAGGTTGGGGCGGGTCAAGCCCAAGACCTGAAAGGGTCATCGCTGCACGCTTAAACCAGGGGCTATCGTCGTGTGTCTCGTCAAAGCTATCACCAAGCGCTTGACCCAGGAGGCTATCATTGCGCACCTCCTCAAGGCTATCGTCGAGCGCTTCGTCAGAGGTTATTGCCGCGCGCCTCACGAAGGGACCTAACGCCATGCGCGCATCATCTAAGCCTAATGCTGCGTGCACCATCCAACACTTAGTGCCATGCGCATGCTATGGCACTCCCATCTGGACCATTGTCATCCTCCTCATGAAGTTCATTCCCTGCATCACAATCTCACTGCTCTGGGAGTCCTATCTCCAGTGATGGCTTTGTTCCCCATGGAGTCGCATTCCCTCACCACACAATGGTCCATGATGCATGACCTTAAACTGCACAACCTTGGTCCGTGTTGCATGACCTTAAATTGCACAACCATGGTCCACGCTGCATGACCTTAAACTACAAAGCCTTGGTCCATGCTGCATGACCTTAAACTGCACAACCTTGTTCCATGCTGCATGACCTTAAAACTGCACAGCCTTGGTCGGCATTACATGACCTTAAATTGTACAGCCTTGGTCCGCACTGTATGACCTTAAAACTGCATAGTCTTGGTCTGCACTGCGTGATCTTAAACTGCACGGCCTTGGTCCGTGTTGCATGACCTTAAAACTGCACAGCCTTGGTCCGCCTTGCATGACCTTAAACTGTACAGCCTTGGTCTGTGTTGTATGACCTTAAACTGCACAGCCTTGGATCGCGCTGCATGACTTTAAACTGCATAGCCTTGGTCCCTGCTGCATGACCATAAACTGCACAGCCTTAGTCTGTGCTGCATGACCTTAAACTACGCAGCCTTGGTCTGTGCTGCATGACCTTAAATTGCACAGCCTTGGTCCATGCTGCATGACCTTCAACTGCACAGCCTTGGTTCGTGCCGTATGACCTTAAACTACATAGCCTGAGTCCATACTGCATGACCTTAAATTGCACAACCATGGTCTAGGTGCACGACCCTAAACTGCATGGTCCACACTATATGATCTTAAACTGTAGCGAAGGTCTAGTTGCACGACCTTAAACTGCATAGTCTTTGTTGCATGGCTTTAAACTGTATGACCACGGTCCAGCTGTATGACCTTAAACCATAGTACATGTCCTGGCCGCATGACGTTAAAAGGCTTAGCGCCATGGTCCAAACTATATGACCCTAAACTATAGCGAATGTCTAATTGCACAACCTTAAACTGTATAGTCTTAATTGCATGACTTTAAGCTGCATAGCCATGGTCCTAGCTACAAGACCTTAAATCTGTAATGCACGGTGTAATAAATAGTCCATACACATAAGCTTAACTGTGAGATGGACCACCTCTTCACCAAGTGTATTTCATCAACATCCCCAGTGGAGCTAGATGTATGCAAGGGTCGTATCTACCACTTCAATCCCTGATGGGACTGTTTCACACCAACATCCTAGTGAGAGTCACACCCTATTGCGACCCACTATTCCTAAGGAGTTAGGTCCATGCTTATCTTTTCAACCCACAGTAGGGTTACACCTACTCTCCAGCCTGTCATCTCCAGCGGAGTTACATGAAGCTTCATCTTTCACCCCGGGAGTCCCACTTACCCTCTTAATCCCTAGAAAAGTCTGCTTCCACTTGCCACTCCTTGTAGGGCCACCACCTTCATCTAAATCTTTCTGCTTGTGCATAGCCTTAACTATCTTTATCCGCAAGGAGACAGATGCCATATCCATGACCTATTCCCCATGTAGCTTTACCTACATGGCGATCCACACAATGGTCCACACTGCATGACTTTAAACTTCACAGCCATGGTCCATGCTGCATGACCATAAACTTTATGAGTCATGGTCCAAACTATATGACCTTAAACTGTAGCGGAGGTCTAGTCGCACGACCTTAAACTGCACGGTCCTAGTTGCATGACTTTAAATTGCATAACCACGGTCCAAGCTATATGACATTAAACCATAGTGTACGTCTTGGCCGCATGACGTTAAATTGCTTTTCCCAGGTCCAGGAGGCATGACCTTAAAGACGCCCCCATATATGCGCACTCCCCCTTTACATGCTTCTCCACGCACGTCTTCCCTAACCGACCCACTCGCCTGCGCAGACCACCTTCATTACCTCCCCAGCGAGTCCACATATATGCACACGCCCTTTACGTGCATCTTCACGCATGTCTTTCCTAACCAACCCATTCGTGTGCGCACACCATCCATCATTCCTCAGTGAGTTTTACCCATACTCACAAAACGGTGAGCCATATTGCCACCCATACTTGCCATCCGCTAGTGGGTCACCACTCTTCACTCACCGTTCCTCCTTCATAGGTAGCCTCATGCCATCTCCCCAAAGTTAGACGAAACTACCACCATACTCACTCTATGGTCTCTATAGACTGCTATTCATCACCATCACGATCCAGTTGTATGACCCTAAACTATAGTGCACATTGTGGTCGCATGACGTTAAAAGGCTTGCACAGGTCTCGAAGGCATGACCGTAAACACGCCTTCACTCAAAAAATGGGCATGGTGTACACCTAGACAAGGGAAAGCCACGAGTAAAAATGACGAACGAGCATGGTCACGAAACCATGAGTAAAAGAGTTCTATGAAAACAAAAACCCAGGCACAGTGAAAACCTCAAAAGGGCATCGTGAGCAAAAATAGATGAAAAGGGTGGAAGAGCCCAAAGACAAAGAAAGTTGGTGAAAACCGTCTCTATGACGTTGCTTCCCCTGTTCAAGTGAAAACTTGCAAAGGGGGCTTGGAAAGACAAAACATGTTGATGCACTACCACAGCCTCAACTGGCGCATGCATAATTCCATTGAGGTCTACCTAAAATCCTAAACTGCCAGCATCCAATCACACCATAGAATGGCTCATCCGGGAGTGAGATCCGCATATGATCTCCCACGCTTCAACTTCAAAAACATAAGAGTCCTTGAGGGTGAGGATGACGACCAAAAAATCCCTCCGAAATGCTAAAGACCATCATGAAAGCAAGAAACTGACGAAGCCAGGGCCTAACCTGCCAAAGACTTTAGGGTCCTCGCCATGAGATCGCCTCGCCTAAAACCTTCCTTAGCCGACAAGCTCAGACCTTCAGAACCTGGTAGGATGGGGCCCACGAGGCTGCCTCGTAAAAATTCCCTAGCTGACAGGCCCAAACTTTTGGGATAGGTCAAAAGCCCCCGACTGGACCCCACTAGACAGGACCTACAGAGATACCCTAAACATCAAAAGAAAACCTGGTGTAGCAGCAAATAATGCCAACCAAAGGTTCGTAGCACTTGGCCAAGTAGGCCCGATTCTGGCTAATGAGGTCCTTACAAAATCTTCAAGCTGTCAGAATCGCAAATAGTCGCTCGAGGGTGAGGACTTCGATAGGATCCATCAAAAGTCTTTCTCCCCCAAATTCTCTACGAATGGACCCGTACATTACATCCAAACATCCGAGCATCCTAGTCATGACAATGAGTGGACCTCCTCAGTGTTCGCACAGTCCTTGGCTAGCCCGAGAGAAATTTCTCGAATGACTACACTTTTCAATTCTCTCGAAGAACAACATTCAGTGGGGCATGCTGTTGGAAGACATTTTTCATCATCATGGGGACCCCGTTCAATAAAAGCCTAGCTAACAGTGGAAATTTTGACAGTCCCAAAATGGCCCCAGAGCTGGTCAAGATCTTCATGAAGACTCTCAAAAGTCGCTTGTCAAGTTTCATCGTATTCTGACATGTCTAAGGCAGGACAAACTTAGAAACAGTTCCGATAAAATCAGCCTCTAGCACCCTGAAACGGACCCTATAACTAGAGCTATATTTCAATATCTCGATTTATTGTGGGACCACCGCCATTAGATTTGAAACAGTTGAAAACCTTCAAGGGTCAAATTTTAGCTTGAACGGACAATCCATGAAGAAGTTATAAGAAAAAGAGACAAACAGGAGGAGTCGCACGCCATTCCCATGCGACCAACTTGCAACTCCACACCATTAAAGGGACAGTCACAAACAGTGACTTTTGATGCTCATATCTCACCCGTTCCAGGTTAGATTATGCTCAAATTTGGTGAGCATGTTAGTCTTGTCAAGATGAACGTTTCGATATGTGGCACGCCCCGTGACGACGCTTGAGCACAAAGAAAAGCTAGAAAGAAGTTGCTGATCCATGAAAAAAGTACAGGAAATTCAGCAGTATTGTGCCTTGCTCGAGCAGCCAAATAACGCCGCTCAGGAGCTCGATAGACGTGAGACCAATTCCATTGCGTGAGTAAGGTCTCAGGCTATCTCTGACCCAAACCGAATACATGATAAACGGTCGGATTCTGTACACGAAGCCAATGAAGTGACTGCAATTCCATCGTCGGAATTTCAGAATCCAGCCAAAACTCTGAAGTAGCAAAATCTTCGTCTAGGCACGGTATCAAGCTGCGTTTGTTGCCCCGTGATCGTAATGACATGCTCTGTGTGATCCAGCAAAGAAATCATAGAAACACATCAAGGAACGAGCACACTATCGATTCGAACTTTTAAGATTCAATCAAATTTCAAGTCACATGATCGTGCCCTAAAAACACTATCCATGGCTTGAAGTTGGTATCAAATTGATTTCCATGCTGAGCCCTACAAGAAAACAATCATCTTTCGATCATCTGGGCATCAGTTCGACCTTGGATCATTCATGAAAAACCATGCACGTTCTAGGGCAACACAGGAACTGTCTTGAAATTCAACAAATTGTTAAGAAAGGGAGAATATATCATTTTGCAGCCTATTTTCTAATTTCTTTGAATTCAATTAAATTTTAATTTCCAACAATTAGGTTTAATTTTGATCAATCCACTTATGTTTGGGGCAAATTCTATATATACCCCGTACCATCATTGTACGCAAAAGAGGACTCAACCTTTTACAAAGAGAAAGTTTTTACTGAATAAAGTTTCTCTTTATTCTCATTGTTGGGCCACGTTGGGAGCGAGAGTAAGGTGAGAGAATTTTTGACCAATACCCTTAGGCTCAAGGTAAATCTTCTCTCTCTTCTTTTCTTTTCTTCTCTCTCTTCCTCTCTTTTTTCTTCCTCTTCTTCACCTGAGTTCCTCTCCGAGGCCATGCACAGCAGTGGTAGTGCCATGCATGCCTCTCCTGTAGTCTCACAGGTTGCGCATGGCGATGACAGTGCCATGCAAGAGCTTCTTTCTCCTTCTGCTTGTTCACCTCTATCTCTCAGCGAGGTTTGCAAACGACGCTGCTCATCGCCATCTACAAATGTATCCTCGACGTCTCAGCGCGGAATGCGGGCAGCGAAGCTTATTCCCGTCCGGGGGGGGGGGCTTTACCCTGTCGCTGATTATTGTAAGAGGCGATGTCCATCGCCATCCACGAAGGGTCGCGGCAATACCCATTGCCGCGCACAGGCTCCTTTCATGCCTCTCTGCGCCTATCGTCGTGTGCCAGCTTCCCTTGTGTCCCACGCCTATGGCTGTGTGCCAACTTCTCCTGTGTCCCATGCCTATCGTCGTGAGCTCCACGAGGGGTAATCGCCTTGCGACTTATGAGAGGCTATCGTCGTGCGCCTTGCTAGAGGCAATCGTCGTCCGCAAGGGACATGTTGCCTTCTCATGTTGCCAATGGCGATGCTTATCTCCATCCGTGGGTTTCTCTTGTGTTCCACGTCTAGCGCTGTGTGTCTCGCGAGGAGCTATCGCCATGAGCCTCACTAGAAGCCATCGCTACCCGTAAAGGATGCATTGTCTTCTCATGATGCCAATGGTCATGCCCATCACCGTCTGGACTCTTCCTCCATCCGTTGTCTCGCTCTCTTTCTCTTCGTTCCCTTTTCTTCTCTTCATTCTTTTCTCTTATCACTTGACTTAGGGTAAACTTATCTTAGCACTGCCATATCGGTCTGGCTATTGAGCAGTATTGCCATTATGATGGTCTTGCGTACCATGTCCGTCTTACTGCCACACCAGATTAGGACAGTCCTATCGGTCTTGGTTTCGAGTAGTATTGCAGTCGTGCTGGTCCTGAGCTTCATGCCCGTCTTGCTACCACTTCGAGTCAGTAACTTTCCAGCCATCATGCTAGTCTCGCTCCTTCATTTGAACTTTCCCCTTCATCACTCTCTCATATAAACGTATATTGCCCTAAGACAAGGGTGGGTCCCTTTTGCCCACTTGTATTGCAAATTAACCATAGTAGTGTTATGCAGAAAATAAGGAAACTGCAGGTTAAGAGAGGCGATTCCGAATCAGCTAAAGCAGCTGGGGGGCTTTTCGACATGATCTAAGAGGGTGCCCACGTGAGTCAGCCCGAGTAATTCACAGACCCAGGTCACTTTAGTCCCCACCTCACACCAAAAATTCCTCTCTCACTAGTTGGATACCTGCTCTTGTTCTTAAACAAAGTTCCTGAGAGGGCGATCTCAAAGTCCCTTGTCTTTCGAACCCGATACGTTGTCACCCGATCACCTAGATCCAGGGAGGAGAGATCGATGCACCTAACCAATGTCAAGCACTTAGAAACAAATAGTGTCACTTCCCTTTTTATATTATTCCACCAGAAGACCTTCTTCAGGTCTTGATATATTTTTGTGTTCCCTGGGTGTACCGTGTAACAAGAGTGGTGTGCTTCTTCTAATATAGCCCTTTTTACACCCTCGTTATTAGGAACACATACCCAGTCTCTAAATCTCAGTGAAGTCCTCTTTTCTTTCCAATTTCATTTCTTCGAGAATCTTCATAAGTTGAAGATCTTCTTTTTGTACCACTCGGATCTGTTGAAAGAGCTGGGGCTCCACTCTTATACATGAAATCATTCCCCCCCCATTACTAAGGGGTAGAGATGGATTCTATTCTACGACATCTTCTAATAATTTTATCTCTCGGACCATCATATGAGCCACTGATACCACAAGCTTCCTACTCAGGGCTTCTTCTATGATGTTTGTCTTACCCGGGTGGTAATTGATGGTACGTTCTGGTTAGGTGCCTCGATCTCGCCTTCCTGGATCTAGGTAATCGGGTGACACGGTCTTGAGTTGGGAAGACCTAGGAGTTGAGATCGCTCTCACGGGAACCTTATTCAAGAATAAGGGCAGGTATCCAACTAGTGAGATGAGAATTTTTGGTGTGAGGTAGGGATCAATGTCACCTGGGTCCGTGACTTACTCGGGCTGACTTGCGTGGGTGCCCTCTTAGATCATGACGGAAAGCCCCCCAGCTGCTTCAGCTGGTTTGGAATTGCCTACCTTGACCTGCAATCTCCTTGTTTTCTACACAACACTACTATGGTTAATTTGCGAGATAAGTGGGCCGACGGACCCACCCTTGTCTTAGGGCACTGCACGTTCGTGTGGCTAAGAATGTGAGAGGTTAGGGTGATGAAGTGGAAGGTTTGAATAAAGGTCGAAAAGAGAAGAAACTTGATGAAGGGATGAGACTAGCTTAATAACCAGACAGTGATCGACTCGGAGTAGCGGCAAGACATGCATGGTACTCAGGGCCAGCACAACGGCAATACTACTCGAAACCGAGGCCGATATGTCCTAATTTGTTATGGCAGCAAGACATGCATGGTACTCTGAACCAGCACAACAGCGATACTGCTCGATAGCCAGACCGTCAAGACGGAGCTAAACTGGGTCAACCCTCAATCAAGTGAGAAGAGGAGAGAATGAAGAGAAGGCACGAGACGATAGAGAGATGGGTCCCGACGACACTAGGCATTGCTACCCACGACCATGGAGTAGTAGTGTCATGGCCCTTGGACGGCGCTAGACAGTACTGCTCATGGCTAGAGGGTGAGAAGTGAACTACAGATGGCATTAGGCATCGTCGTTGGTAACACAAGAACGTAATGCGCCCCTGCGCGGGCAACGATAGCCTCTTGTGAAGCACGCGGTGATAGCTATTTGTGAAGCGCGTGATGATAGTTCCTTCCAAGGTACATGGCGATAGGCGTGGGACACAAGAGGAATGACGATGAGCACCAAACGCACGAAAGAGGCTTGCGGACGGCAATGAGCACCGTTCATGTGAAGGACGCTCGCAGACGGCTATAGGCACCACGCACGGGAAGGAAGCTCGCGGACGGCTATTGGTGTTGTTGAGACCTCTCACGGGTGGCGATAGGCATCGCCATCGGCGATACGCACGCAACAAGGGGAGACCCCTGCTGGTGGCAACAAGTTTCATCATATGTGTTCATCGCTGAGATGTCGAGGTCACATCTGCGGACGACGATGAGTAACGTCATCTATAGACCTTGTCGAGGGATAGAAGTGAACAAAAGAAGGAGAAAGAAACTCGTGCATGGTGCTGTCATTGCCATGCACGACCACGACACTACCACTGTCGTGCATGACCTTTGAGAGGATCTCAGGGGAAGAAGAAAGAGAGGAAGAGAGAGAAGAAGAAAAGAAAAAGAAAGAGAGAGAAGATTTACATTGAGCCTAGGGGTACCGGTCCAAAAGTTCCTCTCACCTTAATCTCTCTCTCCAAGCATGACCCAACAATGAGAAGAAAGAGAAATCTTATTCAGTAAAACTCTCTCTTGGCAAAGGGTTGAGTCCTTATGCGTACAATGATGGTATGTGGTATATATAGAACTTGCTCCAAACATGGGTGGATTGATCAAAATCAAACCTAATTGCTGAAAGTTAAGATTTAATTGAATTCAAAGAAATTAGAAAATAGGTTGCAAAATGATAGATTTGCCCCTTCCAAACAATTGTGGAATTCCATAACAGTCCCTGTGTTGCCCAAGAACGTGTATGATTTTTCATGAATGATCAGGGGTTGTTCTAATGCCCGGTTGGTTGGAAGATGATTATTTTCTTATAGGACTCGGTATGGCGATCGATTTGATACAAACTTCGAGTCATGAATCGTGTTTTTAGGGCATGATCATGTGACTTAAAATTTGAATGAATTTTGAATCTTCGGATCGATAGTGTGCTCATTCCTTGATGTTTTTCTGTGATTTCTTTGCTGGATCACACTGAGCATGCCGTCACAATCCCGAGGCAACAAACATAGCTTTATTCCATGCCCAGACAAAGGTTTTGCAACTTTGATGTTCTGGTCAGAATCTGAAATTTCGGCGACAGAATTTTCAACCACTTCATCGGCTTTATGTGTAGAATCTGACCACATCATGTACAACGTTCAGGTCAGAGATAGCCCGAGACCTTATGCATGTGATGGAATTAGTTTCACATCGATCGGGCTCACGAGCGGCGTGATTTGGCCACTTGAGCGAGGCACGACGCTGCTGATTTTCCTTCATGTTCTTAAGGGATTAGCAACTTCTCTCTAGCTTTTCTTCGTGCTTGGGCGTCATTGCGGGGCGTGCTATATATCGAAACACTCATCTTGACGAGACGAACACACTCACCAAGTTTGACCGCCATTTGACTCGAGACGGGTGAGATAAGAGTGTCGAAAGTCACTATTCGTGACTGCCCCTTTAATGGTGTTGAGTTGCAGGGTGGCCGCACAGGAATAGTGTGCAGCTCCTTCTGTTTCGCTCTTTTGCCTATAACCTCTTCCTGAAGTGTCCGTTTAAGCTAAAATTTGACCCTTAGGTGTTTTCAACAGTTTCGGATCCAATGGAGGTGGTCCCCACAAGACACCGAGAATATAAGTCTAGTTATAAGGTTCATTTTAGGGTGCTAGAGGTTGATTCTGTTGGAACTATTTCTCGGTCTGCACTGCCTTAGACATGTCAGAATGTGACGAAACTTGACAATAGACTTTTGATATTCTTTATGAAGAGATTGACTAGTTCTGAGGCTATTATGAGACTATCAGAATTTCCAATGTTTGCTAGGCTTTTATTAACCAGAGGCCTCATGATGATGAAAAATATCTTCCAACAGCATGCCCCACCGAATGTTGTGCTTCAAGAGAATTGAGAACTGCAATCATTTGGGAAATTTCCCCTGTCTTGCCACAAGACTACGTGAACGCTGAGGAGATCCACGCGATGCTGCAACTAAGGTGCTCAAACGTTTGGACGCAATGTACAGGTCTACCGGTGGAGACTTTAAGGGGAGAAGAGACTTTTGAGGGATCCTATCGAAGTCCTCATTCTCGAGCAACTATTTTCGATTCTGACAGCTTAAGGATTTTGTAGGGACCTCATTGGTCAAAATTAAGCCTATTTGGAGGCCAAGTGTTATGAACCTTTGGTCAACATTGTTTACTGCGACACCAGGTTCGTTTTTGATGATCAGGGTATCTTTGAAGATCTCATCCAACGGGGTCCAATTGGGGGCTTCTGACCTGTCCTAAAAGTCAGGGCCTGTCGGCTAGAGGTAATTTTGGAGAGGCGACCTCGTGGGCTCCATCCTGCCGGGTCCAGTTCGGGCTTGTCTCGATGCTCTAGACCTGTTGGCTAAGGAAGCGAGGCTATCTCATGGCGAGGAATAATCCTAAAGTCTCTGACAGGTTAGGCTCTAGCTTTATCAGTTTCTTACCTTCAAGATGGTTTTTAGCATTTTTGAGGGATCGTTTCGTCGTCGTCCTCACCCTCAAGGACTCTGTTTGTTTTTGGAGTGGAAGTGTGAGAGATCTTATGAGGCTCTCACTCCCGGGTGAGCCATTTTGTGTTGTGATTGGATGCTGGTAGTTGAGGATTTTAGGTAGACCTCATTAGCCAAGATTATGACTATTTAGCAATTGGATGTCGGCTAAGGTTGTGGTACTGCGTCAACCTATTTTGTTGGCCCAAGCACCCTTTGTGAGTTTTCACTTGAATAGGGGAAGTGGCACCGTAGAGATGATTTTCACCAACTTCCTTTATTTTTGGGCTATTTTACCCATGACCTTGCTGTCATGTCCACCATTTTCATCCGTTTTTGCTCATGGTGCCCTTTTGGGTTTTCATCGTGCCTGGGTTTTTGTTTTCATGGAATTCTTTTACTCATGGTTTCATGACCATGCCCGTCCATCATTCTTACTCATGGTGTTCCCTTGTCCAGGTGTACACCATGCCCGTTTTTTTTGAAGGTATGTTTTAGGGTCATGCCTTCGAGACTTGTGCGAAGCCTTTTAACGTCATGCAGCTAGGACGTACACTATAGTTTAGGGTCATACAACTGGACCGTAGTGGTAAGGAATGACAGTCTGTAGAGGCCATGGAATAAGTATGGTGATAGTTTCGACTCACTTTGGGGAGATGACATGAAGCTACCTGTGAAAGATGGATGATGTATGAATGGTCGGTGAAAAGTGGAGACCCACTAGCTGACAACAAGTATAGGTGACGAGATGACTCGCCATTTTGTGAGCATAGGTGAGACTCACTGGGGAATGATAAATGATGATGATGAGGTGAATGGATTCACTGAGGAAGTAAGGAAGGTAGTGCGCTCACACGAATGGATCAGTTAGGGAAGACATGCATGAAGATGCACGTAAAAGGAGGTGTGCGGGTATGTGGGGGCATCTTTAAGGTCATGCCTCCTGGACTTGGGCAAAGCAGTTTAACGTCATGCGGTCAGGATGTGCACTATGGTTTAAGGTCATATAGCTTGCACCGTGGTGATGCAGTTTAAAGTCATGCACCTAGGACCATGCAGTTTTATGGTCATGCGACTAGACCTTCGCTACAGTTTAAAGCCATGTAGTTTAGACTACGGCTGTGCAGTTTAAGGTTACGCAGCACGGACCATGGCTATGCAATTTAAGGTCGTGCAGCCTGGACCAAGGCTATGCAGTTTAAGGTCATGCAACTCGGACCATCTTGTGGGTCACCATGTAGGTGAAGCTCCATGGGGGACAGGTTGTGAATAGCAATCTAACTCCCTAGGGATAAAGATAGTTAAGGCTATACACATGTAGGGAGATTGGATGAGGATGGTGGCCCTACGAGGAGTGGCAAGTGGAAATGGACTTCGCTGGGGATTAAGAGGGCAAGTGTGAATCCCTGGGGTGAAGGATGAGGCTTCATGTAACTTCACTGGGGATGACGGGCTGGAGCATAAGTGTAAGCCCACTGGGGGTTGAGAAGATAAGAATGACCCTAACTCCCTGGGGATAGTGGGTTGCAGTAGGATGTGACTCTCACTGGGATGTTGGTGCGAAACAGACCCATTAGGGATTAAAGGGGTAGGCACGACCATTGCATACATCTAACTCCACTGGGGATGTTGATGAAATACACCTGGTGAAGAGGTGGTCCATCTCATAGTTAAGGTTATGCATATGGACTATTTGTCACACTGTGCGTTACAATTTTAAGGCCTTGTAGCTTGAAACATGGCTATGCAGTTTAAAAGTTGTGTAGCTAGGACCATGCAGTTTAAGGTTGTACAACTAGACCTTCGCTACAGTTTAAGGTCATGTAGTTTGGACCATGGCACTAAGCCTTTTAACATCTTGCGATCAGGACGTGCACTAAAGGTCATGCAACTGAACCATGGTCTTACAGTTTTGAGTCGTGCAACTAGGACTATGCAGTTTAAAGTTGTACGACTATACCTTTACTAGAGTTTAGGGTCATATAGTTTGGACCATGGCGCTAAGCCTTTTAACGTCATGTGGCTAGGACGTGCACTATGGTTTAAGGTCATACAGCTGGACCATGGTCGTGCAGTTTAGAGTCATGCGACGAGGACCAAGGCTATGTAGTTAAAGGTCATACAGCACGGACCAAGGCTGTGTAGTTTAAGGTCATACAGCACGAACCAAGGCTATATAGTTTAAGGTCATACAACACGGACCAAGGCTGTGTAGTTTAAGGTCATATAGCACGGACCAAGGCTGTGTAGTTTAAGGTCATACAGCATGAACGATTGTGTGGTGAGGGAATGCGACTCCATGGGGAACAGAGTCGTCACCAGAGACTGAACTCCCTGAGGAGTGAGACTGTGGTGCATGGAATGAACTTCCTGAGGATGCAGGATGATCGTCCGGATGAAAGTGCCATGGCATGTGCGTGGCACCAAGTGTTGAATGGTGCATGTGAAATTAGGCCTAGATGATGCGCGCATGGTGTTAGGTCCCTTGGTGAGGCACACGGAGATAGCCATTTGACAAGGCGCACGACACTGGATTCTTGGTGCGCGTGACAATGGGTCCTCTTGAAGCGCGCTGAGATGGCCCCTTGACAAAGCGCGCAGCAGTAGCCTCTAGGCGAAGCGCGCGATGATAACTCCTTGTCGAGGCGCGCGATGATAGTCTTTGGGTGAAACACACGACGATAGCCTCTTCGGGTCTCGGGCTTGACCCACCTTGGCCTGGTCTTATTGCCATCAGAAATTGGGGACTGGAGTGTCATTTCAAATTTATCAAGGGCAGTTTGTGGCACTGCTGAGTATAAAAGGGGGAAACCCCATTTTACTGAAGGGTAAAACAGTTAAAGAGAGTGTTTAGAGAGAGAGAGAGAGAGAGAGCCTGAGCTACTGGCAAGAGACTTTCGACGAGAGTTTCACGGCCAAAATTTGCAGCAGACAGGCCTTCTGAAGCTTTTCGGTAAGCTTGAGCACGTCGTGGAGCTTCATACCATGCTTACAGAAGCTTTCGGAGAGTGCCAAGGCTTTTTTGAGGGGGAAACAGGGCTTCTTAGAGCCTTAGCGATATTTGCAGTGGTGCTTCTGCTGGAGTTCGAGTTCTTCTCCAGTCGTTCCACGGTTGAAGGGGAGGTCGCAGAGAAGTCAGGGGAGTCTGACGGTCTTCTGGCTATCAGCAGAGAAGAAGGAGTAGCAGTAGTGGGCTCCCCGAAAACTCAAGGGAATTTCGGTGAGTTTGTGGCGAACTTCTGAAGTGCGAAAACAAGAAGAAGGGAAACCCACAGGGTCACAGGGAAGCTTTCTGGGGATTCCGATGGTTTTTCGCTCACTTCAGGTACTAGTGGAAAGGTTTCCCGGCGAGCAAGAGTGAATTCTCAGCGAAGAGAGGAAATGTCGGTGAGAACCGGAGGGGTCGCGAGGCCGTAACAGTCAAAGAGGCAAAGGGTCATCGGACGGCAAACGGTCGCCCTTCGCACTTGCGGTGACAGACCACACCGAGAGTGTCAAGCGGTGTGCCCAGATTTCGAGGGGCGTGGTGTGCCGCACGTGTGGCATGTGTGAACAGCTGGAGCACATGCGTTTCAGTTTAACTTCAGCAGACAGCGTTAGTCCATCTTGGTCATGAGATGGCAATAACCCTCCTTTGGTTGCGAGACAGCGATAGTCCTACCTTCTGCGCACGACGATACCATCTCAGCAGGCAGACAACGGTTGTCCCTTGGTCGTGGGATGATGATAACCCCTGCCTTTGGCCGAGACGGTGATAACATCACAATGGGCAGATGGCGATAGTCTTTGCCACTGTGTACAACGATACCATCTCAATGGGCAGAGGGCGATAGTCCGGCCCTTTGCTGTGAGACGGCAATAGCCTACCAGCATTATGCCCTGAGTGACCAGTCGGCGATACACCTTTGTGAGCGCAGTTCTTGATGGCCGCTTAGTGTCCTTTAGTAGTGAAGCTTTAGATTGAATGGCCTAGTCTTCAAGTTCCATTCTAGACGTGAAGAACCTCCTACAAGCAGGGGAGCTTGGTATTGATGAATTCACCAGTGAAAGCTTGGTGAGAGGTGAGCCAATCTAGCTCACCTAGGCTTTATGTGAATCAAGGTGGCCCTCGAGCGTTACCTTTGTTAGCGACCTCATCCGGTTTGGGGCGAGGGACGAAAATAACGGCAATGTGAGTGTAGAGGAAGGGTTAAGCCTCCTGCATTGCCCACATCGAAACATAGCCTCTAATGGGAACTTTCCGACTCTAGGTAAGCAGATGGTACAAACCCCGGGCATTAAAAGGTCTTCTGCTGGCCTAGGGGTACAAAGGGAACACCAGTACCTGAAGGGGTACTCCTCATGGACCATGAAAGTGTTGAGGCACTTCAGAAATACTTTGAGATGAGCTTCCTAGCCGACCACCCTCTAATGCTCGGTGGGCTACTATGACTGTTGCTCAAACACGATCAAAGTGTTGTTGGAAACTTGGATCCATGTTAGTAACACATGGCTGCTTGGTCGTGGGGAGGCAGGGATATCGTTGATGGACCTGCACTTCGTTGCTGAGATGCCACTCCTTGGTGTTATGTATGACGAGTTTATTCCCCCAAACTCAGTCATTTTTGGAGGTGAAAAGATAGGCAAAGAAGCCCCATCGGCTGGGTGTCACACCCCAAGAATTTACAATACTGATATTCCTAAGATGTGACAGTCAAAACATGTATACATCTCTTGATAGGAAAAATTTACAGTGGCGAATTCTTGCAAAGTTACAAAAGAAAGTTTAAGCACAACTACATTATCTTCCAAAGTTGATCCTAACGAGCACTCAAAATGAAACCGCAGTTATCCTGAAAAAAATGTTTACCATAATTTGATGAGTTTGGCTACTCAGTAAGTGATCATCATAATCCTAAAAATAATCATGATTGAAAGATATCAATATTTTCAAAAAGAGATCTATTAACAAAAATGCATTAACAGTTTTACTTTCAAAAATTCATAATTAACTATAATCTGAATAATTGAAATGCATATAACATTTTAACGACAGTGCATAATTCAAAGGATTTCACAAATTACCCTACTGGAGTCCCAAGTAAGTCACCTATATACCGCATCAGCGTCCTGATGGGTCCACTTAATCCCTATCGGCATCCCAGATAGGTCCACTTAATCCCTGCAGGTCCACTTATACCTCACCGACGTACCGGATGAGTCCACTTAATCCCTACAGGCGTCGCAGATAGGTCCACTTATACCTCACCGGTGAACCGGATGAGTCCACTTGTATACTTAAAGTATTTCTAAATCTCTTTAAACATTCGAAAGCAGCAATATCATGTACACAACATATCACTGAAATTATTAATATGAATTTCACTAACACCATTAATAACAGTCACTTTCAATAACATTTCAAAATAACCAGTCAAATATTTTGGGCTCAAATTTAGAAAGGTACCAGTTCGTAAAGACATTCTAGCATAATTACCAATTTGATATGTATAGAAAAACTCATATAGAAATTCAAGAATACAAAATTATCACAATTTATGGGATGTCAATTCGCAAATAAACATTTCACAAACAATGCTATAATCAATTGCAAAAATATCAGTTTTCAAATAATAAGACAGTCATTTGCACATGAACTTTACAGTGTCTAAATATTCAAAAACAGTAAAAAGAAATCTCACAATTTTACCAAAAGCAGAAATATCACATTTATTTCTAATAATTTTACAGTATCTAAAATTTTCTAACAATAGACAAGAAAAATCAATAAATTTTTTTCTAAGAATTTACAGCATTTAAAATTTCTAACATAGATAAAATATCACAATTTTATTCAGAAGATTATTTTTCAAAATAATGAGGTCGCTTGCGCATAAAATTTATGGCGCCTAAAATTCATGATAATAAGCATAAATAATTATTTCATTTCATTTTTAAAAATAACGGATAATTTTTCAAGATAATGAAGTCACTTACCTAAAATATTTGAGAGGGAGCTTCTGATAAAAATTCGGCTAGAGAGAGAAAGAGCTCACTACGTTTCGACTAGAGAGTGAGGGATCTCAAAATTTTCTAGGGTGGGAGTCCTCACTTCTCGTATTTAAATTCATACGACACCTTATTATAATCTTTTATTAAGTTACACCTCACACATGAGGTGTAACAGTTAAATTACATCTTAAACGCTTAAAGCCTACATCCACTAAAGGACGTGGCCAGAGCAAAAGCTTAAACCAAGTAAAAGCTTTTGAAAGTAGTGATGGTCCTTAAGGACCATCATGCTCATACGAACAATCACTTATTTAAAAGTTTCTTTTCTTCTTCATTTTTTTTTTTTTTTTTTTTAGGATTATTACACTAGGCTTCAGGAATTGTTCGAGATCTACCAACAACTCTAAGATGAGCCCACCAATTTGGTACTCTTCTTATGTAAATTCGCCCTGCTGGGAGGGGTAGACGTCATTCGTCCCAGCACATGCTATGTGGCATGCGACATGGCACAGGGGAAGGAGTACGCACTCGCACAGCCTATTCTGTGCAGCATTTATAATGGCCTAGGAGCCATTTTTAGGGGAAGACAGCATCAAGGGGATGAAGGAGGGAATGACATAGTAGATGATGAAGCCTTCCCAAGGGATTTCAAGACTCCTTTCCCAGTCCATTATGTGTATGGCAGGCTTGGGGCTTACTTTCCAGGCACATATCTCAAAACTAGAGAGTTGGAGGAAACCATGTGCCCATTTTTGCTGAAGATTACCAGGCAGAAGGCAATTTTCCATACCCCAGGCCATGCGTGCAGCTTGTTCGACAACGATCACCTACACATGACCCAGGTGGCGTTCCCAATTGAGGGCCTCACAGAACGTGCATTTGTTGACGAGCTGGGCCACCACCTAGACGGTGACTTCACCAGCCCAAAAGAACTGATGTTTATGTTGAGAGTCAGAGGCAGAGTTCTTGCCTATCGCACTATCCATATAGCGAAGCTTGAGGGATACTTTCCTCATCCATTTTCCTGACAGCATGGGCTAGATCAAAGCTGTCTATTCTTAATATTCTTCGAGAAATGGCATAGCAGGGCTGCTCGCTGGAAGAAAGGCCAATTGGGAACCCTCCGGGAGACTTGGCTCCCGAGACACATCCGCACTACTTTGGCCTCATTCTTGGAGGCCACCAAGGTCAATAAATATGTTCTGCCCCATTTTGGCAGGACGGTATGGGCAACCGAGGCCCACGAGCTCAGGTGGAGAATCACGAACAAGGGCTATTGGGAAGTGGATCACCCTTGGAAAGGGGAGACTAGCCGCTGGAGCCAAGATACAAGGCAACGAAAAATGGCAATGACCCCTCCCTTAGGCGAAATATTTATCCTAGGCTTCCCCCATGATTGGCGCACGATCGGGCAGCCTCGCCAGACTACCGTAGACAAGTCTTTGCCACGATTTCTCAATATGGAGAAGAAGAAAAAGAGCATTTTTTACAACCTCTCTATCATTTTCAAATGGAAGGAAGGCCACAAGGTTCGGGGGTATGAAGGGCGTCTGGTCCAGGATTTGAATGAGTTGATAGGGGAGCGACTCTCATAGCAAGCTAGCCACCAGTTCGTCTAAATCAGGCACCTCAAAGGCTGCTGCACCTTAGCAAGCAAAAGGAAAGGGGCTTTGGCAACACTTGTAGACATCCGGAAGTTTCAAATGCATACTTGGTGCTCATCGCCGCTCTTCCTGTGTCCCACGTCTATCACCGTGCGACCTAAGAGAAACCATCACCGTGTACTTTGTCAGGATTTAGCGCCGTCCGTAAGGGATGCGTCGTATCCTTTCACTGCCCACCGCGATGCCTATTGACATCCGGATTTCCCCTTCTCTTCGTTGTCTCGTTATTTCCTCTTCACCTCTTTCTCTTCTCACTTGACTGAAGGGAGACCTAGCCTATCACTGACACGCAAACCTCAGTTTCGAGTAGTATTGTCGCTGTGCTGGTCTTGAGAACCAGGCCCATCTTGCTACCACTATGAGTCGGTGATTTCTGGTTGTCATGCTAGTCTCACCCCAACGTCAGCTCTCTTCCGTTTTCTATCTTTCACCAAACCTCGCACTTCATCGCCTTCTCATGTGAACGTATATTTGCTCTAAGACAAGGGTGGGTCCCTTCAACCCACTTGTCTTACAAATTAACCATAGAAGTATTGTACAGAAAAACAAGAGGATTACAAGTCAAGGGAGACGATTTCAATCCAGCTTAAGCAGTTGGGGGACTTTCTTCGTGATCTAAGAGGGCACCCACGTGAGCCAGCTCGAGTAAGTCTCGAACCCACCTAAAATTCCTCTCTCATTGTTTGGTATATCTACCATTGCCCTCGAGCAAGGTTTCGAGAGAGCGATCTCAAATCTTGGATTCACCAGAAACCCGAGATGCATGCCGCCAGATCACTTAGATCCATAGGGTGAGATCGAGGCACCTTACCAGCAGTCTCTTAAATAGCTTGGAACAATGATCCTACAATTGAGGGGTATCGTCTTAGGGAATGGGCTCGAAGTCCTTCCTTACTTTGACAGATTTGCCAATGAATAGGAGGGATGGAGGGCGAAGGCTTAAGAGAAGAAGCAACTGTGCAGCGACTAGAGAGCTCGCAGTTACCCCCTTTTGAGTCTTCACTTTTGCGCTACCGCAAATTGGTAAACACCTAATCGCAGCAGATGGATGCTGTAGTCTCCCAGAGATTAGACCTTGCTAAGGAGGCCATCGCTCGCCTTCGCAAGGTGATGGCTCTGAGGGCAAAGACATTAGAGCTGCCATGGAATCTTGACAAGCTAGAGAAGGAGACTGCGGCTCGGGGAAGCGAAGGACAAGGTGCTTGTTGATAAGACTTTGGCCCTCGAGTATTCCTTGGGAGAAGCGACGACCTTGATGGATCATGAGGCAGGGCTGGTGGTAGAGTTGAAGAGAAAAATTGAGCGGGGAAAGGTATTGGCTGCAACATACAGCGGAAAGATCAATGAAGCAATTGATCAATTTTGTTGACACCTTCTTTCTCTTTTTCTTTTCATGTCTTCTCATTGTAAAGGAAAGAAACTTGTAATACCCTCTTGATTTGAGAGTGAAACAATTCTTTTCTCTTCTCTGTGTGCAGCATGTCTTTCGTTCTTCCCTTTTTTTTTCTATTTAATTGCTTCCTCCCTTTCATAGTTTAAGACACGAGATAATAGCCCACTCCTCGCTTCGTCTTGTGACAGCCTGCTATGGATTCAATGACCTCGAATGGGGGAGCAACTGCTTCCTCACCCCTAATTGGACAAGGGCTCATAATTCATGGTTCTCATAATTTGGTGAGCCTACTCGCTGTAAATACTCCAATCTAGGGGAGCCCTGGCTTCAATTCGAGGTGTACTGCTTTTGAACTTGTCATAAGTCTTAGCTCAGGGACAAACTCCTTCGAGTGCTTTGAAGCGACGCACATAACCTCCAATTGATTATGGAGTCTACGAACTTCACTTCTCAGCTCTATCATGGGGTCTCGTTCTTGAGAGACGGAGAGCTGACTATTGTCCTCCTGTACTTCTTCGATAGCCCTTAAGAAGTGTAAAACCTTTTTTTGGCTGTTGGTGATCCCCTTGTTCAAGGAGGATGGAATTTGGAGCACTTTCCTTGGTGGTTGGTGTGTCAATTCTGCTTCTAAAAGAGCAATGGGGACATGCAGGACCTTTTGTTGGTCCAGTGTGTAGGTGACCCTCGGTGCTAGAAGGTCCACTTCTAGGGCTTCCTCGGGCTCAGGAGTTGCTTCTAGCTTGCCGTTCTGTTTTAGCAAATTAGAAGTAGAGGGGGAAGCATTGTCTCCAGGGAAAGACACCATGACCTCGGAGAGGTGGCAAGGTATAATTGGGTAGACGGGAGTCACAGGGAGGATCTTGCCTTGTCCTTCCTCTTATTTGAATATGTCTGTGATCATGCGCCCCTGATCTTCAACATCATCATGAGACGAGGATCCTGTCTCTCTCACAGGCTTCCAACATCATCCTTTGACTTTTTTGGCACTGGAAGGTCTGTGAAATAGTACTTGGCATCGGCATAGTGAGTCTCAGCTACAGGAAAGAGCCTCTTATCAGTATAGACCGTGTGTTGTCTTTCATCTCGGCTGTACTTGAAGCATTGGTGGAGCGCGAAAGGAACCACCCCTGATTGTGGAGCCAAGGGTGGCCAAGCAAGACAATGTAAGACGTATCGGTGTCGATTACATGAAACTGGGCATAATCGTTGAGATCACCGATCTTGAGGTGAAGGCGCACTGTGCCAGCTGGCTTTTCTTCTGATCGGTTGAACCCTTGCATGGTGATGTGGGTAGGAGTGAGGTCGTCAGACCCTAATCCCAATTGGGTGAGAATCCTTCTTGGGATCAAGTTGACTGCCCCTCCATCAAGAATGATCCAGTTGATAGGGTAGGCGTGTAGTTCACCATTCACAAAGAGGGGGCGGTTGTGGAATTGGCCTCTCAACTGAAGGTTGTCTTCGAAAAAGGAGATTGTCAAGCACCCACTCAGAATGGCTGAGTCAATCTCAATAGGCTCCACTTCAGTCTAGTACACCTCTGGGTTAGAAAGAGCATGAACCAGAGCCATACGATAGTCTCTAGACAGAAGGAGGGCATCATAGATACTTAGAAGGGATAAAAGCTTTCTCAAGTGCCCTATTACGCCATATTTCACTTTATCCTCATTAGTCTTCCGTGTTCCTGATCTAATCACTGCTGTAGGTGGTAAGGTAGGCTTAGGATCAAGCTTTAGTTGAGTTTTAGTTTATGACATAGGCTAATTTTGTTGTTCAGCCGGTGCAGTCTAGGTTGATGGAGAAGTAATAGGGATTTGCATTAGGGATGTAGAGGTTTGGGGTTTAGGTTTAGGGAAAAGTAAAGGATCAGGAAACTTGAGGACTTTGAGCTTTTGAGGTGTGGGTTGTAGATTCTTCCCCGATCTTAGATTCATTTGCCGCGTGTTGGATGTTACTTCCATGATTTGCACTATGTGGGAGGCCTCTTTGGAATAGGAGCTCGAAGATGACTTGGTCTTAGCTCACGCTGCTAGGGCGTCAGCGATTGTCGAGAATCCAGCCTTCTGGGCCAGCATCTCTCTGAGGCACTTTTGCTATGACTTGGTGAGGCTGGTGCCTCCGAACTCTCTGTTTAAAGTGTCGAAGTTTGGGCACTGTCAAGCTGCAACTATGGAGAAAATAGAGGAGGAGGGAATAGAAGAAGAGTTAGAATGTTCAGGGCAGCTTTTTACGACGTCGCCGAAATTGGACGTGTGCAGGGGATATTTTAGGTCTTGCCTCAGCTTTGACCGTTGTGGGGTGCTTTTAGCGTCGTCACCCATATTGGAGGACGCCCGAGCTATTTATGACTCAGGGACGTCTGTCTAATGGGACGAAAGGACAAGGCGAGCTGTGCATGGGATGAAGTCCTACAAGGTCGATAGTAGGAGAAGAGGCCTGAGAAATTCTTCCTCGATTGGTGGCCGAGGGATGGGATTCCTTCGGCGGGCTGACTTAAGTGCTCGACGTCTACTTCTGGATACCTGAGGGGGTGTTTAGACCGCCCTACTAGGCTGATGAGTAGCCTTAGCCTGGTAGACTGCCTCACATTTCAGGGACTTGAGCCTACTTTGCCCATGGTGGATTTCTCAGGGCTGAGAGGTTGAGGGCTCTGGGGGGTCCAGTGTATGCTCATGAGGGGCCTATAGTGGGCCTTCCTCTCGAATGGGAGCGATAGAGCATTCTGGGAGGACGACATAAATAATATGCTCATTCTGGACTTTCTCCACGACTACGGCTTCGAACCCAAAGATTCTTTCAGCTCATAGCCCCATACTTAGTGATATGGGCACCAAAGGTTTTCCATACCCTGGGCAAGACGCCTTGACTACCTGGCATGCCTTGAAGAGGGTCTGCAGAGGGTCTAGCTTAGCGCTTCCCAGGGCTTGTGTCATGAGGTCTTCTTGCACAGGTGGAAGAGGAACTTGAGGGTGTCATTCTGGGTTACCCTGAACTTCTTGGCATTGCTGCATCTTCTTTGCCAAGAGCTCATGGAAGCTGGTGCATTCGCTGATGTCATGGCCTTGTATCTGGTGAATGCGCACCAGAGGTTCTCGGTTCCTGGAGGCAGGAACTTGGGTTGCCTTGTCGGCTTGGGAGTGACGAGTCCTTCTTCAGGCATTATGGAGAAAAATGCATGGAGGATAGCGGGTGCCTCGTCACCCTCTTGGATTGTCACTATGTGAGAAGCCTCCATTGCCCCGAACGCTTTCTTCAACTCCTCAGCTTCGATAGTTTCATTGAACTTATAGCAGTCCTGAGTGGAGTGGCCTACTTTCCTGTGATAGGCGCAGTACCTCTCATTACAATGTTGACCTCCGATAGCTGGATCATGTTTTGCTCCATTAAAAGTCGAAGTAGTGCAAGAACCCACTCCTTGTTGAAGGGGTACCCCTTGTTTTGGTGATGGATCCAGAAGTAACTGCGATTAATGTTTTTAAAAGGAGTGACCTTATTATAAGATGACTACTTGCCCCTGGCCTGAGCCGTTTGTGCCTTGGATAGGTCCAAGGTTTGAGGAGTGGCGTTCTCATTGTCAGTCATGATGACAGCCACACTGATCATCGCCGTTTGCTGGTTACCCCGACTGTTTGAGTGAAAATTCGAGCAAGAGGCTTGCTGACGAGATCTGCCATGGTGTTGGACAGACCCTTAATATGAACTGCTTTAGAGAAGAGCTCTGACAAGGAGGGTGGATTGGAGGCCTCGACATGCAAGGCGATCTCGGGAAGCATATTTCGTATGCAAGTCTGGACAACTTCTTTTTCAGTCATGGGAGTGACATGAAAGGTCACCAGCTCTCTCCATCAGGCACTGAACTTGTCAACTGGCTCACCAGGGCCTTAAGTCAGAATGTGGAGCTCAATGGTCTCTACGTTCCTTTGGACTTCGTAGAAGCATTGGTAAAACAACTGCTCCATTTCTTGCCATGTGTGCACCGAGTTTGGGGGCAGCCGAGCATACCACTGGAAGTATGGCCCTTCAAGAGTCTCAACGAACTAACGGAGGAGGAGGAGTCCCTCAGTTGATGTCTCCCTACAAGCCGCTTGGAAGTGTGCAGTATGCTGGTGAGGAGATGTAGTACCATTGAACAGCGGGACTTTCCCTTTTTGGTAGTTTGGGGGAAACGACATCTGGTCCATGTATGAAGGGTACGGCTTTTGGTAGAGTAGCACCTCTTGCATGCCTGGGACCTTGTTCTTGAGACTATGGGCCACCATGGCATCTATGTCAGTTTGTGAGACCGTGTGGAAGGCAAAGCTGTCTTGGGAGACCGGTGGGGGAGTTTGCTTAAGAACTGTGTCCTCACAGGTGGGGGAATCAGTTTCATGGTGAGAAGAAGGGGACCTGGAGGTTTCTAGGCGTTCCATCTTTTCGAGGATGGATTGCATCATTACCTAAAACCTGTTCATCCTCTCTTCTTGAGCGTTGTCTGGCTCATTTATCACCATGACACTAATCATTTCTTCTGGAAGGTCAGAGCCTGGTGGTGCAGTGGACTGCCGAGGTTGGTGAGTCGTGCATGGTAAGTCAGTTTGCAGGGGCTCGACTTAACCCGACTCGTTTCGAACCTTGTATACCGATCTTGTGAGGACCGATTCTCGACGGTCTTGGGACTGTGGCTTCTAGGTGGTAATCACCGAGCAGTATTAATGGACCTGCTTGGGTTCTAGAGTTTGGAGAGCGAAAAAGGGATTATGAGGCAGGAGGTCACCAAGGGTGGTGACCTCAACTGCCTTGGAGGCTTCTTTGGTCAGGATCTTTAAGCTTCTCTTCTGCTTAATCCTGAGGCTGTTATGGACTTTACTCCAGAATCGAGCCTGAGATCTGGACTGCCTCGCCTTCTTCGAGCATGCGAGGGTCGTGTCTATGAGCTGGAGCAGAGAGTGGTGTCCAAGGACAAAAGGCAACCTGGGTTTCTGCCTTGGAGGCTGAAGGCTTCTCTCTGACATCAAGCCGCTACCCCGAATCCCCTTGTAAGGCCCAGATGCATGTCTAACTTGAGGCGGCTGACTCAAGATGGTATTCTTAAGGAAGACCTTTGAGTACCAGGTCTCGAGGTGCTTGCCTAAAGAAGGAAGAGCAACAACAGAAGGAGCTGGTTCATGACTCCGCCTGAGTCGAGATCGGGGATAAACCTGCAAAGTCAATGCATGTGCACCTTGTGGGTTAGCCATCCGGGTGACTTGAGGGTTAGCCTGGCTCGGTTAACTAGTTCAACCTTGGGAGGTCGAGACCCATAAGCTTGTGTCTGTGAGGGACCGGGTAAGATCCTATCTCTCACAGGGTTAAACTGTGTGTGTTTGGAGGGAGGACGAAGTGATTGGCTCTCATGTGCTCGAGCTGACATATAGCTAGTGCCCTCATGCAGGTGTATGACACTTGCAGGGTTCAGTCCAAGAAGGCCTAGTCTTGAACATGAGCTCGAGGCAGCACAAAAGTTACTGCAAGGTGTGGCTCGAGTGGTTGGACCACAAGCCTGTAAGTATGTGTGAGAGGTGGATGTCGTAGGGTCTCCGCCTCAGTGTGCCGAGCCTCTAGGTATAGAGGTTCGGAGTGGTGAAGGAGCATGGGGGTTGCCTTACGGAGAACCTCAGGAGCGACAACAACCTGTTTGCTTTCACGAAAGTCGTTAGGGTAGCCTTCCGGGGTACCCTAGTAGTACGATTGGAAGGGACTTGCCAGTAGTAGGGTGTGTGCTATGTGTGGTAGTAAATGTGCTACCAATGTAAGGGGCCTTGGTGGAGGGTCCACCAAGGTGAGGAAGCGGGGAGTCAGGGACCTTTAAGTCCCCTCTCGCATCAATCCAGGAAAAGACTTGGGAGCCTGATCGTGAATCCTGACTAAGAAGGAGAGTAGGGAAGGAAATTCGCTTCCCTGGGACAGTCACGAGTGTAGGGATAAGAAAGTCGCTGACTCAGATGAACGGGTTGAATAACCAAGATGCCAAAGAAAATAATGCAGAAAGTAAAAAGGGATACTGAATAAACAAGAACAAAATGACGAAAGGGTAACAAGTCCCTAATGGAGTCGTCAAGCTAGTTAGGTACCTCGATCTTGCCTTATCCGATCTAGGTGATCGGGTGACATGGTTTCGGGTTCAGAAGACCCGGGAGTTGAGATCGCTCTCTCGGGAACCTTGTTCAAGAACAAGGGCAGGTATCCAACTAGTGAGAGAGGAATTTTGGTGTGAGGTGAGGAGCAACCTCAACTGGGTCCATGACTTACTCGGGATGACTCGCGTGGGTGCCCGTTTATATCACGACATAAAGCCCCCCAGCTGCTTCAGCTGATTTGGAATCGCCCTCTATGACCTTCAATCTCCTTGTTTTCTGCACAATACTACTACGGTTAATTTGCAAGACAAGTGGGTCGACAGGCACTGCACATTCGTGTGGATGAGAATGTGAGAGGTTAGGGTGATGAAGTGGAAGGTTCGAATAAAGGTCGAAAAGAGAAGTAAACTTGATGAAGGGACGAGAGTAGCTTGATAGCCAGATAGTGATCGACTTGGAGTGGCAGCAAGACAAGCATGGTACTCAGGACCAGCACGATGACAATACTGCTCGAAATCGAGGCCGATATGTCCTAATCTGATATGGCAGCATGATAGGCATGGTACTCCAGACCAGCATTACGGCAATACTGCTCGATAACCAGACCGCTAAGACGGTGCTAGATTGTGTCAACCCTCAATCAAGTGAGAAGACGAGAGAATGAAGGCACGAGATGGCAAAGAGATGGGGTCCCGACAGCGCTAGGCATTGCCACCCACGATCGTGGAGTAACAATGTCACGGCCCTTGGACGGCGTTAGACACTACTACTCACAGCTAAAGGGTGACCAGTGAACTGTGCACGACACTAGGCATCGCCATTGGAAACACAAGAAGGCAGCGGACCCCTGCATGAGCGGCGATAGCCTCTCGTGAAGCGTGCGATGATAGCCATTTACGAAGTGCGACGATAGTTCCTGTCAAGGCACACGATGATAGGCGTGGGGCATAGGAGGAACAATGATGAGCACCGAACGCACGAAGCAGGCTCGAGGATGGCGATAGGCACTGAGCACGCGAAGGAATCTCGCGGACGGTGATAGGCACCCCACGAGTGAAGGAAGCTCACGGATGACGATAAGTGTTGTCGAGACCTCTCGCAGGTGGCGAAAGTCATCGCTGTCTGCGATAGATGCACAACAGGGGAAGACCCCTGCGGGCTGCAATGAGTTTCACCGTCTGTGTTCTTCACTGAGCAGCACTGTCTGCAGACCTTGCCGAGAGATAGAAGTGAACAAAATAAGGAGAAAGAAACTTGTGCATGGTATTGCCTTCGCCATGCGCGACCTGTGAGACCACAGGAGAGGCATGCACGGTACTGCCATTGTCATGCATGGCCTCTGAGAGAAGCTCAGACGGAGAAGAGGAAGAAGAAAGAGACGAAGAGAGAGAAGAAAAGAAAAAGGAAGAGAGAGAAGATTTACATTGAGCCTAGGGGTATCGGTCCAAAAGTTTCTCTCACCTTACTCTCTCTCTCCAAACGCGACCTAATAATGGGAAGAAAGAGAAATCTTATTCAGTAAAACTCTCTCTTGGCAAACGATTGAGTCCTTGTGCATATAATGATGGCACGTTGTATATATAGAATTTACCCCAAACTTAGGTGGATTGATCAAAATTAAACCTAATTGCTGAAAACTAAGATTTAATTGAATTAAAAGAAATTAGAAAATAGGCTGCAAAATGACAGAGTCCCTGTGTTTCCATAAAACGTGCATGATTTTTCATGAATGATCCGGGGTTGTTCTGATGTTCGATTGGTCAAAAGATGATTGTTTTCTTATAGGGCTCAGCATGACGATCAATTTGATACCAACTTTGAGCCATAGATCGTATTTTTAGGGCACGATCATGTGATTTGAAATTTGAATGAATCTTGAAATTTTGGATCGATAGTGTGCTCGTTCCTTGATGTTTTTATGTGATTTCTTCGCTGGATCACACTAAGCATGCCATCACGATCACGGGGCAATAAATGCAGCTCGATTTTGTGCCCAGACGAAGGGTTTACAACTTTGGAGTTTTGGCAGGAATCTAGAATTTCGGCAACAGAATTTACATTCACTTCATCGGCTTCGTGTGCAAAATCCAACTGTTCATCATATACGGGATTCGGGTCAGAGATAACCCGAGACCTTACGCACGCGATGGAATTGGTTTTACATCGATCAGGGTCACGAGTGGCATGATTTGGCCACTTGAGCGAGGCATGATGTTGTTGATTTTCCTGCATGTTCTTCACGGATCAGCAACTTCTCTTTAGTTTTTTTTTGCGCTTGAGCGTCATCACGGGGTGTGCTATATATCAAAACGTTCGTCTTGACGAGACGAACACGCTCACCAAGTTTGAGCATGATCTAACTAGAGATGGGTGAGATATGAGAATCAAAATTCACTATTTGCGACTGCCCCTTTAATGATGTTGAGTTGTAAGGTGGCTGCACAAGAATAGTGTACGGCTCCTCCTGTTTCGCTCTTTTGCCTATAAACTCTTCTTGAAGTGTCTGTTTAAGCTGAAATTTGACCCCTGGGGGTTTTCAACCATTTTGGATCCAATGGCAGTGGTCCCATAGTAAATTGAAATACCAAAAATATAGCTCTAGTTATAGGGTCCATTTCAAGGTGCAAGAGGCTGATTCTGCCGGAACTGTTTCTCTGTCTGCACTGCCTTAGACATGTCGAAATACAAAGAAACTTGGCATGAGACTTTTGAGAGTTCTCATGAAGATCTTGTCCAATTCTTTGGCTGTTTTTAAACTGTCGGACTTTCCACTGTTTGTTAGGCTTTTATTGACCGGGGGCCTCATGATGATGAAAAATATCTTCCAACACAGTCATAATCATTCAACAATTCCATCCATCTTCTTTGTCTCATGTTCAACTCTTTCTGGAAAAACAAATACTTAAGGCTCTTACGGTCAGTGAACACTTTAAATTGGGTCTCATACAGATAATGCCTCCAAATCTTCAGGGCGAAAACTATAGCCGCAAGCTCCAAATCATGAGTTGGATAGTTTTTCTCATATGGTTTTAACTGCCTAGAGGCGTAGGCTATGAACTTTCCCCTCTGCATCAACACACATCCAAGCCCTTTATGAGAGGCATCTGTGTAAACCACGAAGTCTACGTTCCCCTCAAGCAAGGTCAGAATTGCAGCCGTAGTTAGTCTCTTTTTCAGTTCTTGAAAGCTTTTCTCACAGGCATCTTACCACACAAACTTTACTTCCTTCTAGGTCAGGTGAGTCAGGGGAAGTGCTATCTTTGAGAAACCTTCCACAAAACGTCTATAATAACCCACCAGTATAAAAAAACGGCAAATTTCTGACACATTTGTTGGTCTTCCCCACTTAAGTACAACTCGATTTTCCAAGGATCAACTGCGACCTTGTGTTTAGAAACAATGTGCCCAAGGAAAGCCATGCTCGAGAGCCAGAACTCACTCTTACTTAACTTGGCATACAACTTTTTTTACTTTAAAGTCTGGAGGACCATCCTTAGATGTTGTTCATGCTCGTTCAAATTCTTCGAGTACGCTAGAATGTCATCTATAAAAACCACCACGAAATCATATAGGAAAGGTCTAAAAACTCGATTCATTACATCCATAAAAGATAGTTGGGGCGTTGGTTAATCCAAACAGCATCACCAAAAATTCATAGTGACCATATCGAGTCCTAAATGCGGTATTGGGAATATCTTCTTCCTTAACTAGCAATTGATGGTAGCAACCGGAGGTCAATCTTGGAAAATACTTGGGCCCCTTGAAGTTGATCAAACAAGTCGTCAATTCTGGGTAAGGGGTACTTGTTCTTTACCGTTACCTGATTCAGCTGTCTATAATCAATACAGAGCCTCAACGACCCATCTTTCTTCTTTACAAATAAAATTGGTGCACCCCATGGTGATATAATGGGCCGAATGAACCCTTTATGTAATAACTCATGCAGTTCTTCTTTTAGCTCCTTTAACTCTGCTAGAGCCATCCTGTAAGGGGCTTTAGAAATGGGAGCAGTACTAGGGGCTATTTCTATTTCAAATTCTATCTCTCTTACTAGGGACCGAGAGGTCAATTCCTCAGGAAAAACTTCTGGGTATTCCCTCACCATTGGTATGTCCTCTAACTTAGACTGGACATCCCGATTCTCTACCACATAGGCCAGGTACCCAATACATCTTTTGGCCAAAAGGCATGAAGCCCGAAGGGCAGAGATAAGGTGTAGAGGGGAAGCATCCTTAATTTCCAAAAAGTTCAATTCAGGTTGATTCGAGCATTTAAATATTACAGTTTTATCATAATAATTCACCGTAGCATGGTGTGTGGACAACTAGTGCATGCCCAAAATAATATCAAAATTCTGGATGTCTAGGAGTACCAAATCTATAGGTAAAACATGCCCTTCAAGCACAACCCCACAATGTTTATATACTATATCAGTTTCTAAAGATTGCCCCATTTGTGTGCATACAACCAAGGTCCAGTCAAGTTGTGCAGGTTTAACATTCATGTGGCACAAAAGAGTGGGAAGATTCAGGATCAATTAAAATTTTTACTTCAATTCCATTGACAAAAATCATACCTCGGATCACGGAGGTAGACGCCTTAGACTCTTGCTTCGTTAACGCGAATACCCGACCTTGGGTCCTTGGTTGGTAATCAGGTCCCTTCACCGGGTAGTCTTTAACCAAGTGGCCAGGCTTGCCACATCTGAAGCACGACTTTGTCTTTCGGTAGCACTCGGCCGCCGTATGGTTACTTAACCCATAGTGAGGGCAGACCGAGCGCCGATTATCCCTTATATTGCCCAGGAAGGTCCTTGGGGCCTTAGCATTACCCAGATTGTTCCTGCCCTTAAATTATCTCCTAGGAGGTGGTCGACCCCTCCTCTTAAAATTCCCAAACGGCACGGCCCCCACTTTCCCTTCTTTCCTTAGATGGAACTCTTCACAATCTCTTTCTACCTTCATGGCAAGATGCACCAAAGTGGAGAAGGTCTTGAGATTTGCTGATATTACCCTCCCCCTTATCTCTTACCTGAGACCTCTCTCAAACTTATTCGCCTTTCGCGTCTCAGAGTTAATCATGTGTGGCGCATATCTTGACAGCGTAACGAACTTGGCTGCATGCTCCATCGACAGGTTTCCTTGTTGCAGCTCAATAAACTCGACTTCTTTCCTCTCCCGCACTGAGTCAGTAAAATACTTTTCATTAAACGCCTCTAGAAAGTTCTCCCAAGTCACTTCTGTCCCTGACCCTTCCCATGATTGCTTCACTGAGCCCCACCAGTGCTCGACATCTCCTTCTAACATGAAGGCTCCCAGCCTAACCTTCTGCTCATCAGTACAGTGCAGCACATAAAAAATTTTCTCCACTTGTCTCCTCCATCATTCTGCTTTCTCTACTCTCTCGCGCCCCAAGAATGTCGGAGGTGCTAGCCTCCAAAATTTTTCTCTCAACCCACTGTCAATCTGTTTTGGGGTACGGGTAGCGGGGCCGGCATACTATCTTTCATCATTTGAATCATGGTCCCTAAGGTCTTGAAGAATTTACCAAGGGCCTCGGAATTCTCATTGCTATAACTCTCATTGTTGGCATGAGTCCTCATCATCTTTGACCTAAAACACAAGCACCCAGTTACTAGCCTATCCAAAACTATTCTAAAGACACCTCTAAAACTTTCTAGGCCAAGAATCCTACCTTGGTTGTTCTGATATCATAACTTGTCACGACCCCGTCCCCTGACCCCATATCGTACAAGCCAGGGGGCAACAGAGTGCGGGACCGCGACGTGAGGTGGCAAACGCCACTCAGGTGGGAGTGGCTTAATGCTTGTAAAAGGTGGAATCAAGAGCAAACCACGAAAGAAAAATAAAATCCATTCATCACTAACAAAGATTTGACCAAAATACAAAGTCATTTTCATATACAAGCATTCTCCAAAATTTCTTTACAAATAGTTCAAGGCACTAATGGCCCAGTAAATACAAGGTAAACATCAACCAACATTTATGTGACACCGCCACCAAACACCTACTATTAAAAGCTTCAAAAGCCCCTTCACCAACTCCAAACTTTATGCGTCCAAGCGCCCCAATCAGCTGCCCTCTCCCCGAGGGTCAGAAACTATCACTCTATAAGGATGAAAAACGAACAGAATGAGCTAATAGCCTAGTAAGTAGATCCACACCATTTCATTTCGACCTATAATTGATAATAACAAATAGGCAGTGTTTACCATTCACACATGCATCACGAGATTATCCTTATCCATGTCGTTCAGTACTTTAGCAGTATAAGAATGAGTATAGTTCAGTTATCAGAATGACTTACAGTGCATAAGCCATCAATCATTTTATCTTTAAAAAAATAGAAACACATACAAAGCACATAATGCACACAATAGAAGCTAGAGAGGCCTACTCCTAAAGTAGAAGCCCCATTGCTCAGGCCAAGCCAATTCTGTAGCTTGGAACTTCTACCCTCATTCAGGAGGAAAGACAACGACAAGTGAATAACCCACTTTATATTGTCCTCATACACACACACATCCCCAACATGCTTTGGGGCTTCGATAGGCGATGGCCTTGCAAGACACGACCATCTCCTTATACTCTTCTGGTGAGAGGGTGTTACATTACCATTGGATGTCCCAATGCGTAGTGCCCATAACATTTGGCACGGGCGACCCTCCCTATTACTCAGTTTCACCTCTTAACATCATTCCTCTCATTGGGGTCGGGGCACAATTAGTAATTGGCAGCACAACAATATCCAATTACCAATGGGTGTCCCATTGCATGGCGGTTAGTGTCACAATATATCACAATATAACAGTATCACAATATAAAACAGTATAACAGTATCCACTATCAATAGGTGCCCCATTGTGTAGTGGTCAGTATCACAGCGTTTCACAGTATAACAATACTCACTACCAATGGGTGTCCCATTACATAGTGGTCAGTGTGACAGTATATCACAGTATAGCAATATCATAGTATTAAATAGTATAACAATACCCACTACCAATGGACGTCTCAATGTGCAGTGGTCAGTATCACAACGTTTCACAGTATAACAGTACTCACTACTAATGGGTGTCCCATTGCATAGTGGTCAGTGTCACAGTATAAAGCAGTATAACAGTGTGCATGCGAAATCAAGCTTTAAGTTCACATATATTTTACTATTCATTTCCAGGCTTTTCAGAAGCAATCACAGTATCATAAGCGTGCGTATACGGCATTTCAAGACAGTTGATTTCATCTCCTTTGTTTAAATTAATCATTACACCACTTGTATAATTCATGCACAATTTGGGGATATACTATTCATTTCATCAGTGGTATACATATATACACACCAAGGCATGGTATCCGATTCACAAGAAATCCCAATTGAATCTCAATATTAACTTAAAACAGACCTGTCTATCACTTAATCAACGGAAATTTTCAGTCACTTGATCAATCGACAGAGTAGTGTGAAATAAGGGTTCAGTTCCAAATTTTCTGCAATTTCTCACAGGGATGTACAGTCATAAACAAGGACGTAACTTTCAATATATTCAAAATTCATAGATGGTTCCAAAACCAATTTCATAATAGACACATATATCTTTCAAATGGGGGTAGTTTGAAAGCGTTTGAATGCCATTTGATCAATCAAAAGCTCAGTACAATGGAGGTATACTATCTGAAATCTACTACACATTTGTGATGGTGACATGTCCTACTTAGCAGAGTTAGAGAAAATTAAGAAATTAGGGTCAAAATGATGATTTTTCTCCTCACCCACAAATTATAAAATTCCAATTAAGTCCCTATCATGAACATGCAACCTTTACGATCTTCCGTGGTCCGTTCGGGGTCCTTCCTATCTTCATCAAGCCAAAAGATTATTCTTTTCTTGATCAGCTCGGGAATACGGTCGTTTTGATACCTATTTCGAGCCATGAATTGGACTTTTGGTCCACGATCACGAGACATGAAAATCATGAAAAACGTACGATCTTTGATTAAAGTTCACGCCCCCCCTCCTCCATGTTCATCCACAATTTCTTCATTGTATTTTGACAAGCATACCGTCATGAGCGTTTGGTGACGAACGTGGCTCGATTTGGTATTTTGGCTGGAGTTTGGTTTCCGATGGCGGGAAATTGTAGCAATTTTGTACTCATTGTGCGTCAAATCTAGCCGTCCATCACATGCGAGGTTTGACTCAAATGAAACCTCTGACCTCGTCCTCGTAATGGGTCTGGTTTCTGGCTGATCCGACATGCGAGCGTCGTGATGTGGGCGTTCGATCAAGGGGATGTGATGCTAGAAATTTCCTTCTACTTTTATAATTTTCCGGCGATCTTCTCTCTTTGATTTCTCTCAACTCAGGCCGTGTCATTGCTCGTGCCACGTATCAAATCAACCAGGTTGATGAGGCGAACATGCTCCCAACATTTGGGCTCGATCCGACCCAACATAAGGAAGATACAACTATGGAAATTTTTCCGTCGAAATGGTGAAGTACCATTTTTACTAATGGAAACTGGTTCACTGAGTGTGCCGGTGTACCACCTACCTAATTTAAGTAATTTGGCCATAACTTGCTCTAGAAGAGTCTGAATGCGTCAAAAATTGGTACTCAGGGATTTTAGAATATTTTGAATCCAATGACGATGATCTGGAGATCATTTGATGCTCCGATTATGATGCTATAGTTCAGGATCTATTTTTCAGCATGATAGAGGCGGAATTTCCCAAAACTGTTTTGTCATCTGCACTGCTTTAAACTCGTCGGATTGCGACGAAACTTGGCAAGTGTTTTTAGGAGACCCTTAAGCATGATCTTGAACCTTCTTGGGCCATTCTGAGACTTTCAAAAATTTCACTTCTGGTTCAGGGTTTATTGTCCTACAGCTTCTGTAGTCTACATGCATTTAGGTACCTGCAGACATAGGTCGTGAAATGCTTTCTCCTTATTCATATCGTGGATACAAGTATTGAAAAATACCTTCAAACAGCCATATGTCTATAAGCCACGAAGAGAATGGTTCAAGCTCCTTGGCCTTATAACCATCCATAAGTGACTTAATTCTAGGTCACAACGTTAAGTTCGAGAAAACAAAAACAAAAAATTAAATTAAAATCAGATCTATGTTGGCAAAATCAGACTTACAGAAAAATTGGATAAAATATCAAAAGCATGAAGGGGACTAACCAGGGCACAATATTTGAGAAAATATGGATGTTTTTGTGTTTTCTAATTAATTTTCAATCAATACACAATTTTTCCTAATTTTAACTCTTTCCATTTTAAATTTTTGTTGAGCTACCATTGTGTCACATCCATCTCCAAAGTGGATGCGACATGCTTCGGAGGACACTATAGTGGAAATGCATTCCCTGATGCACAAATTACTTTTCCAACATTATTTTGCAATGATAAGGAAATGACCTTGAACTGGGAATACCTTAAATATTGACTTGCAATAAAGAACACCTTGAATATTATGCGGAACACCTTAAATATTATGATTGTATATTTCTTCCAACAGGTAACAATTTGGAAACCTGTTTCCAGACATAGTGAATTTCATAATATGGATTGCCATTTCCATGTATATTATGAAAAAGTAGAGCAAAGTGAGAGGTATAGTGAGAGAGAGAAAGAGGTCATGCCGTGGTGAAAGTAGAGACCGTTACAGTTATACTAGAATCGTGATGCTTTAAGGGCATTTTAAGGAAAAAAAAAAAAGGAGAAGTGGGTGTAGATGTAATTTTAGAAAAAATCGTGTATTTTACAATTTTTTTAAAAGAGGTCAATTTTTAGGGTGAGGTTAGTATAAGGTACCCACCTTATATATACAAGTAAGGTGGTGCATCTCTAAATTTTGGTGGAAGATTTAGACCTGAAGTTAACAACCTTACAATGGTTTAAAAATCCATGTTCAGCCCTAATTATACAATTATAAATTTAAAAGCGGTGCGGATTGAAAATAGACGTTCCAAGTAACTTGTTACAAGTGCACTATTTTAGAACTTAAAATTATTTTTTGTTCTTTATATGTTTAAATCTCGAGTTCAAGATGATGATTAATCGGAAGGTTTTTCAAATTTAAAGCACTTCTTTCTATTAGGTCTTTTATAAGGATCCAATATTATATAAATTGTTTCCTATATTTTATAACTACCCTTTAATCTCCAATGAGGCGTAAGCGTTGTGAAAAAGAATAAACACTCACCTTGAAGCTTTGCATTGAGCATTAAAAATCTTCGTGATGACTCCAAAATTCATTTTTAATATCGATTATGAAATTTGAAACTCAAAAAATTGCATAGTATGTGGAAACATATTTTTTTTTAAGACAAATCAGACGGTCTAGATAATATGTTACAATATACACCATTTTTCAAACTTAAAATCCTAATTTTTTCTACAACCACAATGGCCAAGGCCAAGATGATAATTTTGAAGATTTTTTGGAGCCAAAACTACCATCTTCGGTGAGATTTGAGGTGAGCCTTTGCTTATTAAGATAAGACTGCAAACCTATCAAATCATTTAACTAAAAATATTTCTCTCGATAATTTCTTATAAGAGCATTTTGGACCTTTATGTATTTTCTTATTTATTTTGAATCCATACGTAATTTTTCCTAATTTTAACTCTGTCCATTTTAATTTTTGTTGGCCCGCCATGTCGTCACTTCCATCTCCAAGATGGCTGCTACTGATTCAGATGAAACAATAGTGGAAATGCATTCCCTGATGCATAAACTACTTTTCCAACTTTATTTTGCAATGACCTAGGACAGCAATAAAGAACACCTTAAATATTATGCTTGTGTATTTCTTCAAACATGTGACAATTATATACCCGTTTCCAGTTAATATGAAATTCATGGTTTGGAATGCTATTTTCATAATATATAAGGAAAAAGGAGAGCAAATGAGAGACAAAAAGGTCATGCCGTGGTAAAAGTAGGGTGATACAATTCTAATAGAATCGTGATACTTTAAAGGCATTTTAAGAAAAAAAGAGATGTGGATGTAGATCATCAGTGTTCACAAAATCGGTCAATCTAACCACTAATCTCCTGGTTAGATTGGAACTGGCCAGCCTCCAATTTCGATTTAGAGCTGTTTTGGTGGTCAACCGGTATTTTAAACATTAGATAGAATAATACTATAAGTTTACATGAAATATTTAAGAGTGAACCATTGGTTAGCGTTGAGGGTTACCTTTTATATGAATTTAAGGTTCAAATCCCGCCGGCAACTTTTTTTTTCTTTTGCTTCAAAAAAATCACCAACTATAAATTTCTTCTAAATAAATGTTTTTTCTTTCAAAAAAATTACTGGCCCACTAGAATTGAATTAGAAATTTCTCATAAAAAAGTTATTTATTATTATATCCACTAACCAATATACCATTACTAGTTAGTAGACAAAAAAGAATGGCTTATATTATATATAACTTAATTTTTTATTTATTTTCGTTTAAAAAAAAAGAGTTTGTCAAGTCAATTTTTTGATACTATTTTAATATTTATTACATTATGGTAAATATTAAAAAACAATTTGGCCATTGATAATCACTTTCATATTTTTCCATCTTTTTTAGAAAATTTTAAAAATACCCCTGGGCACAATCGATTCGTTATTGATTCGTTAAAGTCCATTTTTTCATTAATTTTCAACCTCATTTGAGTGTGATTTGTTTTAATCACATTCTTTATATGCTTTTCATATTTTAGTATATTTTTTTATATCTTTTTTATTTGTTTCAATACTTTTTGATCGTTTAGGACATGTCCGGTTAGAGCGATTGAATCGACCGATTTACTGGTTAGACCGGAGCACATGTCTGGTTAACCATTTTGGTTCGATTTTGCGAACACTGGTGTAGATGTAATTATAGAAGAATTCGAGTATTTTACAAATTATTTAAAGGAGGACATCTTTTTAGGGTGATGTTAGTATAAGGTGCCCACCTTATGTATACAAGCAAGGTGATACGTCTCTAAATTTTACGGGAAGATTTATTCTCAGAGTTGGGAACCTTATAATGGTTTGAAAATTCATGTTAAACCTTAATTGTGTAATTTTAAAATTTAAAACCCATGCCGATTGAGCATATCTATAAACGCTTGAAATCTTGAAAATAGATAGTCCAGGTAACATGTTAATAGATGCACTATTTTAGGACTTGAAATTCTTTTTTCTTCTTAGGATCTTCAAATTTCGAGGTCGAGATAATTAATCGAAAGTTTTTCCAAATTCGAAGTACTCTTTTCTACTAGGTTTTTGACATGAACCTTACTTCTATAGTATAAGGTTCCAACATTATATAAATTTTTTCCAATCTTTTGTGACTTCCCCTTAATAATTGGATGCGGCTGCTATGAGGCCTAGATGTAATGAAACATTGATGGCTCTGAAATCAATTTTCAATATTGATTATGAAATTTGAAGCTCAAAAAATTGTACAAAACATGAGGATCTTGAACACATTTTTTTTAATGCAAATTGGATGGTCTAGATAATGTGCTATAAAATTCACTATTTTTAGATCTTGAAATCCAAATGTTTTTCTTTTGACAACCATAATGACCATGGCCGAGATGATAAATTTGAAGATTTTTCGGAGCAAGAACTACCATTTTTGGTAAGTTTTGTGGTGAGGCTTTGCTTATTATGATAAGGCTGCAAACCTATCAAATCATTTAACTATAAATATTTCTCTGGATAATTTCTTATAAGAGCATTTTGGTCCTCAAGACAATCAGAGTACCAAAGGAGGAGTCAAATGTGAAGAGAATGGAGCTAACGCCATGGTGGTAGTACCACCATGTTCCAGTTGGAGGTCACGGCCACATCCTCGCGCTTCTTCATGTTAACGGAGACGAAAATGCTCTCTCAGTTTCGTAACCATGGATCAATCGTCCAATTTCGCATCGGAAGCCCAAGAATTGCAAGCGAGAGCATGAAAATTGTCATGGCGTTGCATTACTTTGCCAGGCAAAGACAGAGAAGCCCCAATGCAATGTAACGCTCTCTCTCTCTCTCTCTCTCTCTCTCAAATCAGAATGCTCATCCTTTTCTCTGTCTGTCTGTCTGTCTCATATACATAAACAACTCACTCGACCCAGAGCTCTCCCCTCTTTCTCTTTCTCTATCTCTCTCTCTCTTCTCTCTCTTTGTGACACACTCACTGATTCTGGAATTCTCCAAGAATGAGGAGATGGGCCGTGGAAGCGGCCATGGTCATTCCGGCCCAAAGGGAATAGGCTCGTAAGGAAAACTTATTCATGGCGATCTTGACTAAGATGGTAGACAGATTCGACGACATGGCTGACTACATGACCACCATCTCATGCACAACGGGCCATCGACCACTCAACACAATGGAGCGCAACCTGCTGGTCTTGGCCTTCAAATCCCTGGTCCGGCCACGCAGGGCCTCATGGCGCAAGATTAAAGACATAGAAAGGGTCGAGGACGAACCCCACTGCTTGGCTACCATTACGGATTACCTCTCACGAATCGAGTCCGAGATCGTTTCCATCTGTGAGCGTGTCCAGCAACTTCTGGACTCCTACCTCATCACATATGAGGACTCTGCCGAAGCCAGGGGCTACTACCGGCAGATGAAGGCCGACTACTTTCGGCACCTAGCTGAGTTCAAGACTGACGAACAAAAGAAAATTGAGGCCGACAAAGCCCAATTGAACCATGAAGAGGCCATGGTAACAAACTCTTGGGGCATTTCTTTCTTATTTCTTGGTTTTCTTTGCTATCTAGATCAATTTTTGGGGTTTCTTCATGTCTTCTCAAGAAAGTGAGGAGGGTTTGATCTGGTGTTTGCCTCTCTTCAGAGAATCGCTAAGGCGGAACTGAGACGTGCAAACCCCACCAGGCTAGTGACTGCGCTCAATTTTACGGTATTCAAGGCGGATATCCTCAACTCCACCGAAGACGCCTAAGCTTTGGTTGTAGAGATTCTTCCTTCGTTCCTCCATTTCTTTCCTGCGAATCTTTGTTTTAATCTTTTCCTGTTCCATTTTGGGTTTCGGAATATTGGAGAATGGTTCTTTCTTTTTTCTTTGCGTGTTTTATGGCATGATGGTAAAAAGGTTTATGGGCTTGTGTGATCAGTCGTTCGATGAGGGCATAGAGGGGTTTGATGAGTTGCATGGTGATGACCTCGAGGAAAGCGCGTCCATCTTGCACTCCATTTGCGATAATATAGAACGATGGACCTCCGACTAAGGTCCAGGAGGTTTTTCTCACACATTTCTCCTTCCATTAATCACCATATGCTGACCTTCCCTATCTGATGACTTGTGGATCTCTTGGTTTGTTTACAGGTTGAAGGGGATCACGATATCGAAGAGGCCGAAAGGAGGGAAAGTAATCGAGTCTTGTTCCCGCATTCTCGTGTCCCCGTCGGCGAAGAAAACCTAGACGAGCAGCCTTCCAACCCACTATCTTCCCAAGAATTCCTCGTTCATTTTGGTGCAAAACTGATTCCAGTCACGACATGGTGAGAGTTTTTCTTTGCTTTTGTTGTTATTTTTTGGGGGCTGTTTAGGCAATTATGCAAAATTTAGAGCTAACAGAGCACCATGTGAGGCAGTAACTCAATTATTCCTAGGTCATGTTCTTGTAATTGTGAAATAATGTGGGAAAAGAAGTCTTAGGTCATGTTCTTGTAATTGTGAAATAATGTTGCAATTATTCCTAGGTCAGGGAAATGCATTTCCACTATTGTTTCCTCTGAAGTATGTCGCAGCCATCTTCAAGATGAAAGTGACGAAATGGTAGGCCAACAAAAAATTAAAATGGACACAGTTAATATTAGGAAAAATTACTTATGGATGTAAAAATTAATATGAAAATACATAAAGGTTCATATTTTCTCAAATATTGTGTCCTAGATCAGTCCCCTTCGTCTTTTTATTATTTTTTTCAATTTTCCTCTTAGCTTCATTTTACCAACATAGGAATTGTTCTAATTTATTTATTTATTTAACAAACATAGGGTTGTCTGGTTAGGTACCTTGATCTCACCCTCCGGGTTGAGTTGACCTGGTGGCTTGGTTCTGGGTTCGAGATGGACCAGGGACCTGAGATCGCTCTCTCAGGAACTGTGTGAAGAAGACATGGGCAGGAATACCAACCGATGAGAGAGGAATTAGGTTCGCAAGGCGGGACTCACCTCACGTGGGTCCGTGATGCCCTCTTGGAAGACGAAGAATGCCCCCCTGGCCTGTGGCTAGTTTGGAATCGTCTCCATTGACATGTTTTCTTCTTACCTGTAAAACACACACATACATTAGAGTACAGACAAGTTGGTCTGAGGACCCCACCTTGTCACAAAGTGAACACACATGTGCGTGTGTACACGAAAAAAAATGAAAGGAATACTGTAATAGGGTCTATGTCAATTCGACAGCCTTACGGTGTCTCTTTGGCGAAAGACTTTTAGTAAGATTCTACTGTGAGGATAGAAAGAAAAGGGGTGAGATAGAGGAACTGGCAGAGAAAATGAGAGTATGTCTTTCAACTGGTTCTTCAGAGAAAATTGGGACAGAGGTTGGTTTGGATTTCACCCAACTCCTCTGAGGCAGAGGATAGAGATTTTCGTGAGGAGAAGGAGAAGAAAATGAACAACAAAAGTAGTGAAGGTCAGCTTGGATCTCGCTGAACCTTTGAAGAATGGAGTCGTTTGACCCGACAACTAGGCGCTCGTAGTGACAAGACTAGCACGACAATTGGTCTGGCGCGGTAGCTACACGGGCACGATGACTAGACCGGCACAATGGCTAAACTTCTCAATGACCAGATGAATGTGACGACTAATCTAGTACAGTGGCTGGTCTTGTGCGGCAGCTAGATAGGCAAGGTAACAAGTCCAGCACAACGGCTAAACTACTCGAAAACAATATTGGCACGGCAATTGTCCTAGCACGGATTAGTCTGAGGCGGCAGCTAGACGAGAACGGTAACTAGTCCGGCACAATGGCTAAACTGCTCGACATCAGGACTAGCACAACAGTGCAAAGCTCAACCAGCCCTCTGGCCAAACAAGCAAAAAGAGAAGAGAGAGAAAGGCAATCGTGTCCAACAATGTGTGTTGTCGTGCAGGGCAAAAAGTGGGAAGGGAGGAAAATCACACTTGGTAGTGCTTACTGCCGTGCGCAACAGTAGAAGAGAAAATCGCACACGTCATTTACACTATCGTGCCCAATGGACAGGGAGAGAAGTGATCGTCTAGCTCGGCATTTGCACTACCATGCGCAACGAATAGAGAGAGAAGAGATCGTCACGCTCGGCAGTATGCACTACCACCCGCGACATGCTGAGGAAAAGAAGAAGATCACGCACGGCATTTGCACTTCCGTGCACGATGGACAGAGAGGGAAGAGATCACCACGATCGGCAGTATGTACTGTCACACGCAACAGTCTGAGAGAAAAAAAAAGAGGAAGATCACGCCCGACATTTGCACTGTCGTGCACGATGGACGGGGAGGGAAGAGAACGCCATGCTCGGCAGTATGCGCTGCCCGCACAACTGACTGAGAAAGATGAAAACATGAGATGAGACAGAAATAGAGAGAGAAAGAAGGAGAAGCGAAAGGAAAGGAAAGAAGAAAGAGAGAAAAGGAAAAAGAGAAGAGAGAAAATGAAAGAAGAAAATAAGAGAAAAAGAAAGAAGAAAGAGAGAAAAGGAAAGAAGAAAATAGAGAGAAAGAAGAAAGAGAAAGAACAAAGAGAAAGAAGAGAGGGAAAGAAGAGCGAAGAGAGAGAGAAAGAGTTTACCTTATGCCCAGAGGTACCACCAAAAGTCTTCTCTCTCCTCTCTCCTCTCTCTCTCTCTAAGACATGACCTAAAATCTCAAGCAAAAAGTAGAATTTTTATTGCTGAAACTTGGCTCCTTTTACATGAGGTGCGTGCTTGTTTATATAGAAGTGGGGCCCAAAGGTGGGTCTACAATCAAAAGTTAACCTAAATGTCAAAAATTAGGCATTACAAGAATTAAAGGAAATCTAAGGAAATGGAGCAAAATGATGATTTTGCCCCTGCCCCAACAATCCACGAAATTCAAATTGAGTCCCTGCTATGCCCAAGAACTCTTGCAATCTTCCATGGGGTCTTTCCGGTCTCCGTTCGACCGAAAGATGATTCTTTTCTTGATCAGCTTAGGAAAACGGTAGTCTTGATACCACTTTCGAGCCATGGATCGAGTCTTTGGGCTATGATCATGAAGTGCGAAAATCTCAACAAACGTGCAATCTTTGTTTAAAGACTATGCCCATTTCTTGGTATTTTTTTATGATTTCGTCATTGAATATCGACGAGCAAGTCGTCATGAGCGTTTGGTGATGAACGTGGCTGGTTTTAGTGCCCGAACGACCATTTTCCATTTTTGATCTTTTGGCCGGAATTTGGTTTTTGGTGGCCGAAAAGTGCAGCAACTTCGTACTCGTCACATGTCAAATCTGATTCTCCATCATGTGCGAGGTTCAGCTCTGATGAAGCCTCGAACCTTGTGCTTGTAATGGGTTTGATTTTTGGTCGATCCGACTTGTGAGCGTCATGATGTGGCTGCTAGATCAAGGTATGCTCCTACGGAAAAACCTGCAACCTTGCTTTGACTCGTGATCTTCTCTCGTGTTTTTCTCTCGACTTAGGCCACGACATGAGTCGTGCCACAGATCAAAATGCTCGAGTTGACGAGATGAACACACTCGTAAAATTTGAGTTTGATCTGGCTTGGGATGAGAGAGAAACGGTCTTTCAAAGTTGAGCCCAAAACCCATGAACACAGTTTCCATTAATGGGAGCTGGTACACTGAGGGTGCACGGTAATAGCGTGTGACCTACCCATTTCGGGTAATTTGGCCATAACTTGATCCAGGAAAGTCTGATCAAGCCGAAACTTGGTCACTATGGGTTTTTGGACATTCCGAATCCAATGGCGATGGTCTTAAAATAATTTAACGCTCTAGTGATAGAGCTGTAGTTATAAGGTTTACTTCAGGGCGATAGAAGCTGATTTTCCCAAAACTATTTCTGCATCTGCACTGCCTTAAGCTCATCGAATTGCGACAAAACTTGGCAAGTGTTCTTAGGAGATCTTTATCAACATTTTTTATCCTTTTTGGGTCATTCTAAGATTGTTGGAAATTTCGCTTCTAGATTAGGGCTTTATTATCTTGGCTTCTCGTTATTCCGCATCAGGGATATAAGGTGATGAAAAAAAATTCCCTCAAACAGCTTGTCCTACTGAATATTGTGATTCGAGAGATGCGAGAATGACAACATACTGAAAATTACCCTTCGGGTTTATTATTATTTTTTCTCCTGACCACAGAATCACATGAACGTCAAAGGAATATTCACGTAACGTTGCAACCAAGCTGCTCAGACATTTGGATGTTGTTGCAGATCCAATCGTGGAGACTTCGGGGGGGAAGGGACATTGAGGGATGATTTTAATGTCTACACCTGTTGGACATTTTGGCGGCGTTATCACCAAGTTTTACAAGATGCCTGGTACGACAGTTTCTTGCTTGTGATGTATGATTTTAAAGTCTACACCCTATTGGACGTTTTGGCGTCGTTGTTTGCTGCTACGCCAGGTTTTCTTTGACAAGCAGGGTACCTCTGAGATCACATCCTGTCGGGTCCAGTTAGGGGCTTTTTGTTGGCCTGCCCAAACGTCTGGCCCGGTCATGGAGGGGTTTTGTCGAGGCGGCCTTGAAAGGGCTCTACCCTGGTTGTTGTGGGCAGGTATTGACCTAGTTTGACAGTTTCTTTCGTGTTGTGGATATTGAGGGAAGATTTTAACATCTACACCCGTTGGACATTTTGGCGACATTGTTGGTAGCCATACTGGGTTTTGTAGGATGCTTGGTATGATAGTTTCTTGCCTTGTGAATGATCTTGTTTTTGGGTCCTGATAACAGGGCATTCTGCTACCAAGGTTTTTTTTCTTGACATGCTGGTTGAAGTTGCATGTGAAGACAAATGTTGTATCAACCTGGTTTATTGGTCCGAGTGCCCTTTGCGGGTTTTCACTTAGACTGGGGAAGCGGTGCCGTAAAGATGGTTTTCGCCAACCTCCTTTTTATTATGCTCTTTTGCCTATGACCTGACGGCCATATTTGCCTTTTTTTACATTTTTGCTCATAGTGCCCATTTGGGTTTTCACCGTGTCTAGTTTTTATTTACGGAAGGCTTTTACTGATAGCTTCGTGACCATGCTCGTCTGTCATTTTTACTCATGGCGTTCCCTTTTCAGGTTTACACCAGGCATGTTCTTTTTGTGGGGGCACGTTTAAGGTCCTGCCTCTAGGACCTGGGCAAAGCAATTTAACGTCATGCGGTCAGGACGTGTGCTACAGTTAAGGTCATGCAACTGGACCATGATGGTGGTGAATTACAGTCTATGAAGGCTATGGAATGAGTATGGTGATGGATTGGCTCATTTGGTGGAGATGGCACGAGACTATCTATAGATGATGGATGGTGGTTGAATAGAAGGTGGATAATGGGTGACCCACTAACTGACGCCGAGTATGGATGATGGAATGGCTCGTAGTTTCGTTAGCATGGGTAAGACTCACTGGGGATGAAGTGAAGATGGTGTGTAAATGAGTGCACGGAGAGGCCGGCATAAAGAAAGTGTGTGCAATGGGGGGCACATGTGTATGGAGGCTTATTTAAGGTCATGCCACCAGGACTTGGGTGAAGCATTTTAACGTCATGCGAACAAGACGTGTGCTACAGTTTAAGGTCATGCAACTGGACCATTGTGCAAAGCAGTTTAACGTTATGCGGCCAGGATGTGTGTTGCAGTTTAGGGTCATGCAACTGGACCATTTGTGAGAAGCAGTTTAATGTCATGCGGTAAAGACGTACACTATAGTTTATGGTCATACAACTAGACCATTGTGCAAAGCAGTTTAACGTCATGCGGCCAGGATGTGCACTAAAGTTTAAGGTCATACAGCTGGACTGTTGCGTAAAGCAGTTTAACGTCACGCGGCCAGGACGTGCACTATAGTTTACGGTCATACAGCTGGACCATTAAGCAAGCAGTTTAATATCATGTGGCGTACACTATAGTTTAGGGACATATAACTGGACCGTTGCGCAAAGCAGCTTAACGTCATGCGGCCAGGACATGCACTATAGTTTAGCGTCATACAACTGGACCGTGTATGAGTCGCCATGTATGTGGGTTGTCAATGAGGGGTAGACTCACTGGGAGATGTGAAGTGGAAGAAACTCCATGGAGAATGGGCCTGCTGGTGCGCACATGGACTGGCCGGTTAGGGAAGGCGTGCATGAAATTGCATGCAAAAGGCGTGGGTGCAGCGGCAAGAGGTTGCACATGGCAGTACAGAGGTATCACATCTGACAGCATCATCGAAGAGGTCGTCAAGGCGCATACTGCAATGGAGCACGCATGACAGTGAACGTGCTCAATAGTGAGTGCACGACAGTGTGTGGTTTGGGCATGCGTGGTGCTAGTCGTGTGACGAGAGGAGTGTACGGCAGCAACTTGTTGAAGTCGGAGACGCACAGCAAAATCATGTGACACATGAAGCGCAGGGTAGTGAGAGGCATGCTCGGCAGTGAAAATCCACATAGCAATGAGAGGCGCACTCGACAGTGAGAAAGCGCACGACAGTTAGAGGAGCCCTCGGCGGTGAAAAAGCGTACGGCAATGAAAGGAGCGCTCGGCAATGAAAAAGCGCACGGCAACAAGAGGTGCGCACGGCAGTTAGAGGCACGCTCAGCAGTGAAAAAGCGCATGACAGTGAGAGGAGCGCTCAGCAATGAGAGGCAGTACGTCGAGTTCGGGCTTAAGGCAAAGCCCGACTCAGTCCAACCCATTACCGTTTGACCTTTTAGCCTTGGGTGTCCTTTCTTCTTTGTAAGGGACATCTTCGAGAACCCTGGGTACAAAAGGAGTTTAAACTGCCTTCTTCTTCTTCTTTTTACCATTTTACCTTAGTGAAAATGATGAAGGGGTTTGAGCAGTGAGAGGGTGAACTCCATCTAACACGAGTTTTTTGGCGAGAGGAACACATCGGAAAGAGGGAGAAAGGGGGCTCGATAGTGAGCAAGGACCTTCGCCGGGAAGAGGAGAAGAAGTGCAGTGGGATTTTTTGGGTTAGGGTCTGCCGGCAGAAGCTCCAGAGAGAGAAATAGGGACGCTCTTGGGTGGGTTTTTCCAGCGAAGTGACCATGCTGGGAGGTGTTGCAGGGAATCTCAGAGGGAGTTGGAACCTTGCGAGAAGGTTTTGCGCCAGGGTTTTGGGAATTCAGGCCGTCACGGGGGTCGCAGGTGCGTTGCAAAGGTTCTTCCGGCGACAGTCAGTGGTAAACCAGTAAGGTGGCTCACAGGGGAGCCAGAGGGTCACCGGGCAGCCAAAGGGTCGTAGGACAACTGAAGGGTCACAACATGCCCATGCAGCGAGTCATTGCGCATGCAGGCGTAGTGCATAGAAAGCGAAGGGTCACCCATCAGAGATATGTTACACACGGAATTTGCAGTGTCCTACGTGCGTGCTCAGTGGTGTACACATGGCATAAGGCATGTACACGCCAGTGAGTACGCACGGCAAGAAGTACATTGCTCGGCAGTGATCCCACACAGCAGTGAGAATGTGCATGGTAGTGCGCACAGCGGTGAGTACGCACGGCAGGTTACGTGCGCGGCAGTGCATGTGCCAAGGGGCTACGTGCATGGTGGCATGTGCTTCAAGAAGCATGTGCGACGGCTAAAAAAAAATAAAGCAAGAAAAAAGAAATCAATAATATAGTTTATTTTAGATCTATTAATATAGCTTTATGCTTAACTTTAAATATTTAGTATTTCTCATATTTCAGATAGAATTACGACATATGATGAATCTTTAAAAAAAAATTGTAAAATCAACACATGACGTGTACAACTTTTAATTATCAATAAAATATGATTTTATTATTAACAAAAGAAGAGATTAAAATTAGCTATTTTAAAGTTCAAAATTATATATATATATATATATATATATTTAGATTCATAATAGTGGTGGTCAAGATTATAGAAATTTACTTCCAAAAACCTTCCCTAAAATAAATTTTGAAGGAAGATTAGATATTAAATCCATTAGCATTTCCTAATCAATATACAAAAACCTAACCTTCGCGTTTTATACGTTAATCAATATAAAAGTCGCTAATCACCACTAATAGCATGCTAGATAATCTCTAGCACGATGAATCCTTTTATATTCTCATTGTTGTGCTTTGTTCTAGAAAAAAATACGGACCAATATGATAAAACATAGTCTTTGAGTGTCAATAATATAAAAAAAAACAAAAAAGCCAAAATCCTAAAATGTACAAAAATAACTTTATAAAATATTCATTAAAAAAAAAAAAACATTGATAAATTTCAAATATAAATGTTAGGAGAGATACAAATAAATAAATAAAAAAGGAAAGACAATAATAAAAATTTAATGTACAGGTAGCTGGAAATAAAAATATCATTATTTTACGACCCAAAAAATTGTACCAAAGTATTAGAATTGAGAGAATGGATAAGAAACTATTTGAAAAGAATGGAAAAAGATAAAGTCATTTTTTAGTACTAAGCTCTTAAAAAGAGAAAATGTGTAAATGAAGGTTTAAAGCATTAAAATTTCAAAATGTAAAAATATAAGAGAACTAATGTTGGTTTCTAACTTTCTTTGAAATATAGAACAAAAAATAAAAGAACAATAGCATAAAGCATATGGATGGAGTTGGAACATACCTTATTATCATCTTCTTGCTCAATTCGCCCATGTGCTATTTGTATATGATAAATTCAACAGCACTCATCAACTAAAAAACTATGAATCAAAAATATAAAATCCTATAGCACAAAAAATATAGAGAAGCTAATTAACTAAATAAATAAATAAATAAAGAGACAAGATATTGTAACAGTTGAAAAGCCTTTACTATTATTAAGAGTTACAATATATATTGTATAAAGTCCCTTTATGTTGTAACGTCAACAATTAAATTAAATTTCATATTCATCAAATTTTTCATATAATATTGTTTATAAAGGCTTGAAGGATAGTTTATATATCGTTAAGTCAATAATCAACATTAGACATTTTCATATTATAGCCACTTTTATTATCTGAATAATAATTTCTTCAATTAACTTAAAAATCATGACAAAGTAGGAATTGTTAATAGATAGGGAGGATAAATGAGCAAAAGAAAATGACATGTAGCACAAAAATAAGCAGTTTCCTTAATAAAAAATAGACAAATAAAAAACATATTTAAAGAGCAAAAGAAATAATATAAAATTCTTAATATATATAAACATAAATAGATATACTCTTATCCCTCTCTTTAGTTCTCTTCTTAATCAAGATTTGATAATTTGGTATCCTAACTCTTCTGGCTCCTTCATAGATTCCTCTTTTCACTCCTCTATGCTCCTTCATAGATTCTTCTTTTCACTCTTCTATGCTCCCAGATCTTACCCCTGCCTCTCAATTAAATAAGATATGGCCTTTTCTCAATCCCTCATAAAATTCAAGCTTTCCTCTGGGCTCTACTTCATAGTAGAACTCTAATCTTAGACCAATTACAAAGAAGGGGGTTTCCCTACCCAATCGATGCATTCTTTGCTTCCAACAAGAAGAAACTATCCCTCATCTTTTCATTCACTATGAGGTCACTTCCCTCCTGTGGTCTGCAATCCATAAGCTCTTTGGATTGCAATGGTTAACTCCCCCTTCTCTAGACAGCCTTTTTCTCTGTTTTCTTGTCCCCTCCTTTCTCCAAAACCTGGGATGAAGCTTTGGCAGTTATCAGTTGTTGCTCTTCTATAGAGCATCTGGATAGAAAGAAACTCAAGAACCTTAAAAGAGACATTTCAAAATGTAGTGATTCCATTTTTTACTCAATAACTGTCTTGATCCCTCTCTGGGCTAAAGTTATTCCCACCTTAGGAATGGGAGGTACCCTAACTAACTCGATAGGAATTCTACCCTTCTTCTCACATTTTATTGGAATCTTTGATTCCACCTTCACTGAAGCAAAGGCCCTCCTAGAAGGCCTCAAGCTGGTGCCTCAATCTTAGACGAAGTACCAAGGTCTGATTATGAAATCAGACTCTAGATACTCGATCCTTTGGGCAAGCCACCAGCCTCAACTGCCTTGAATACTCTCCCATATTTTTTTAGCAAGTCACCTTCTTGTGCAGCTTGATTTCCCAAGTCACCTTCAAGCACATTCTTCCGGGGGGCTGGCGGGGGGNNNGCGGAGAGAGAGAGACGACGACGACGACGAGACGACGACGACGACGACGACGACGACGACGACGTACTACTACTACTACCTTACTTACCTT
>NW_006498435.1:501451-516590 GCF_000471905.2 Amborella trichopoda
CAGTGAAGCAGATGGACTAGCCAAAGAAGGAGCACACAACGTCACAGGTGCATCCTAAAACCTTATCTCTTACGTTTCCTTTCCTTCCCTTAACCATACCCTCCCCCCACCCCCACCTACCCCCCCCCCCCCCCCCCCTCCGTCTCGTTCAAAAAAACAAAGAAAAAAAAAGAAGAAAAATAAGAAAAGAAAAAAAAATAGACAAAGACAATAGAGAGTCAAAAAAAAAATAGAAAATATCATTTTCTAGATTACAATCTCCTACCTATTCTCTATTTCTCTGCTTCACCCCTCTACATATCACTCTCTCTCTTCCTCCTAACTATGTCTCTATCCTTAAACCCTTCTCATCGTCTCCTCCTCCTCATTTCTCCACCACCTCATCAATCTTTTCTAGTCTTAGCCCTTCTCACCTCAGTTAATCATCTCCCTCTTCTTATCCTTCTAAATCTACCTCAAATATTTTACCTCGTAATCCCTCCACAAACGGCTCTCGACTCCTTCCCCCTCCTCCTCTCTCTTACTCTAGCAGCAAGGACAACACGGATGGGAGAACTGCAGACTTCTCACAAGACAACTGCAATTTGTGGACCAAGCTTCGTTATGAAGGCTCGGTCCAATCTTTTTCTCTTTTTCTCTCTCTCTCATTCCCTACCTCTCTTCTCCTCCTTTTCTTAGGTACTTATCTCAATTGTTTTTTTCTCTCCCTGCGGCTCTCCATTTTCAACTATATTTGTCTCAAACCTATCAATCACCTTTCTCGTTCTCTTCAGCCTCTCACCACGGCCCTAGCCCGTCTTCTGCAACGATGACGATAGCTCTCCATTTTCAACTATAGTTTTCTCATTGACGTGAAAACTGTAGCCAAGCCATTATTATATAAACAGGGAAAAAGTTTATATAAGGATGTTACTTTGTAATGTAGAACTACGGATGCCCCTCAAAAATCCATCAAAAAAGGTAGTTTTAATGCCCTTTGATTGATCATCGAGATGTATGATTATAAAAAACAAAAAGATTTTAAATCTCAAAAATAGTGCATGTTACAATATATTATCTACACCGTCCATTTTCAAGATTTTTATATGTTTATAGATCTACTTGATTTTAATTATTTTTTAAATTTAAATTTTTATAATTAGATATAAAAATAGTTTTTGAGATAATCCTAATAACATTTTACATCAAAATTATATACCATGATAAATTTGAAGGGCACGTTACCTCTACACCTACGGAGGTGTTCGTATGCCAACTGAACCCTATAGACAATAGGGTAAAATTAATATAGAAGTATCTTATACTTTGCAAAATACTATGATGTATGATATGTAATTTAATTTTTCTCTTTTTATTTTATTTTTCTAAATTTTGACATTGTTAGTCTATTTTTAGGTGAAAAATATTTTTTTGAATATTTTTGTAATGTCATAACATTGAAATTTATAAAGAAATTTGTTTTTATTTTTGTCGTATGATATGGAAGTGTTTTTAAATATTTTTTTGAATCATATTTGTTATAATATTATAAATAATAATTATACATTGATAATCAAATCTTGTATTTTATTTATTAATTTCTTTACAGGGAAATTATCCCTAATATACCTATATTTTACTACAATTGAAAAATAATAATAATAATAATTTTTCAAAACTTGGCCTACTACACCTTTTTTGACATTTTTCGACTTCTTTCGGACCAAAGAAACCTTCACGGTAGTCTTTTTACCGTAATAGTTACTAAGCTTTACGGTAATTGAAAAACTGTAATAAGTTGAAGGAATATAACGGCAATTAGAACACCGTAATACCGTAATGCTTTGAAATAGTATCACAGTACTTTAATTACCGTCCGAAAGTTTCAAACCGAAGCTCATATCAGGGCTACCTCTCCTCTTGCCCTCTCTGTGAACTTGGAAATTGTTTCTGTAAACTTGGAAGTTGTTAGGCTATGGTGGTGAAGTTGTCGGGAAATCAGCTGTAATTGAGGCTACTGGCGGTGCAGTGGCCGTGGCTTGGTTTTTCCAGCATAAGAAGTAGAGGAGCTCGTACTAGAGCTCGGCTACTATGGCGAGCAAAATACTGTGAAAATCCCTGTTATAGCAGCTGCAAGCGTGCTCATGGAGCACATGGTTTTGAGTTTCTCTCTATAAAAAATCATAAAAAAAAAAAAAGAGATTCTCTCTCTAATCTTATGAAGATGGTTTTGACCGTGTCTTTCATTAATCATCAAAAGCGAGCTTCTCTCTGCTAAAACTTTTTGGTTTCTTTGGGGAGGTGCTTTGAAATACTGTAGAGAGAGAGACTCAAAACAGAGAGAGATTACGGTAATATACAGAAGAAAATATGGTACTTCGAGTACCATAATTTTATGTTAATCTATTAGGTCAATTATATTACTATATAAAATGCCTAAGAATTACGATATATAAATTATCATGTGGACTTTTGTACAAATTACGGTATTTAAATTACCGTAATGCTCTTTACGGTAAAAAAACTACCATAAATGTCATTTTGGTCCAAAAACAGCCGAAAATAGTGAAAAAGGGTGTAGGCGAGGTTTTAAAATTTAAAGGTTTTTTTCCTGATTTTACTAAATTATAGATATATTTATGATAATTACCCTTATTTATATTATAAAGTATATAATATATTATTTTTGTTATAGCAATAAATTAATTTATTTTTATTATTAAAGTATTGTAGTTCATGTATGATTATATACTTCATCCATAATAATTATATATTTCTTCTTTTGTGTGATGTAAATTTAATGGTTAACAGTAATTTATACAAGAAAAGAACATCTCAATATTCGTATATTAATGCAAAAAAATAAAAGTTATTAATGGAGTACCTCTATTTCTTATTGGATTCTTAAAAAATAATATTTATAATGATTTTTAATATTTTTTTAGATCAAATCCGACCAATTTGGCCTATTTCTAATCCGAAATGCCGATTTACTTATCCATATAGATTTTTTAGGTGCCCGATCTGAAAGCACCGATCCGTTTTTTAAACCACTTTATGCAACGATTCAAGATAGGTTCGAACGATTCAAGATAGGTTCGAAGACGACCAATTTAGAAGCCAGTTCAACACCTTTTGAAGATTTTGTAATTCTTTCTCTTTTGTTTAAGATTGTTTACTTACCCACTCTTCTTATTACCTTCTATAAGTCTCTCTCCTCCTTTACTTTTCTCCCTCTACTCTCTTTGAATTAGTTTTTGTATTCTGAGCACCCAATTTGTGGGCTAGCGTCTTCACGTTTTTGTGGAACACTTTATTCTATTAATAAAGCCAACCTTCTTCAAAAAAACAGATAGATGAAAAGAATTTAATTCAAATAACAAAACAAATAAATAATACAATTTTAACATGCATTAGATATTGATTGGAACTTAAAATATTATTATTTTTACAATACAATAAATTATACAAAAATCATTCCAAAATAGATAAAGTTGAATTACTGAATTAAAGATGCTTAATTTTTTTTTTTTTTTTTTTTTTTTTTTTTTTTAAAAAAAAAAATTTAGAAGTCGCATGTATTAAGTATCTCACTTTTATCACTTCAATTGTATGATATATCTACATCTCATGCCTATTGATCACAAAACACATGAATTTTAAGTTTATCCCAAGACACTAATGATAAACCCAAGTCATGCTTAACTTTTCTTGGGTTTAACCTCAATCCACATAGATTTAGGACTTCGAAACAATTTGAAACTCTTCACAGAAGGATGGATCCTTATCTAAAGTGGTTTCTGCTATTTAGCAACATGCATGGAATTTGAACACAAGATTGGCCAATTCAATTCTTCAGCACGGTCAGTGGCTCAATCCAGGCAATAAATAGACTGATGTGAATTTTGTAGACGCCGTTAACGATCTTCGAATTGCCCAAAATGTCGACCACGTGTTCCTTAGATTCACTTTTATCAACCCACAAAATTTCAGCTCAATATGAGTTCATTAAGAAGGGTTTCAGGTAACTACAGTCTAGGTGGTTCAACCAGTAGAGGACTGAAGTGAATTCAATTGAATATCTAAAACTATTTGTCTATGTTTCAAATGAAAGTGAGGTCATTAGGGTCTCCTTCCATTGACTGTGGGCTAGTATCTTGTAGCCATATGCAGACTCTGGTTTAAATGAGCAGATGGCCATTGCTATATCTAGTTGAACCCTTTATCGTGCACCAAATCGGATTTGATCCATTGGCTGATGCAAAATATTATTTGGATTCTCCGAATTTTCTCTTGAACTAAATTCATTGGGGCATATTCTCAAGTTGACGCCAGTCTTGAACCGCTATATAGGATACAAAGAACTCAATTTCAAACCATTATTGGGTATTAACCTTAACCAATTTCAACCATTAAGTTCACTAACCATTCTTCCATCGATTTGAGGACTTCATGCCTTTGAAAACGAATGAAATGGCCAAAATTATCTTTTTACCTCATCTCGGCACATAGAACCATATATTAACCTAGATCCTTTTTTTTTTTTAAGTTCTATCCGGTTTCTAAGTGATTCAAGCCTATGAAAGTTAATCTTGCCCCACTTTTCCAACAATCACCCACTGCATCGATGTTGTTTAAAACAGTTGAGATTAAGTAGAATCACAATGCTAAGATATATATCAAGCAAATAATAGATAAAATCATGAAAAAGGAGAGAGAAGAATAAAATAAAATCAAGGAAAAACAAAAAAGAACTTACTTTATAGGGCCCACTAGCCAGGCAGCCTGATATGGGGCTTGGGTTTGACCAATGGATTCTTGGTCAACCTCTTCCAATCTTGAAGAGAAATTATTTGAATTTGAATTTGGACTATTCAATAGGAATCTTTAATTGATTGGATCGTTAGAAATTGACATGATTGAAGGGACTTGAAAGATGTAAAATTCTCAAGGTTAGATCTAGTCTTTCTTGTTGATACTTTTGGATGGATTGGGGTTTTGCAGTTGATTTAGGATTCTAAGGAAGATTCGCCTTTGGAATAGGGTTAGAGTTTCACATATTAGGATTTCCATGGTTTATAAAGGGTCAAAAGTTTTCCAAAATCAACTAGAACATATGGTATTATAAGATCAAGAGCATCATTGGGTGTTTGAACTCATTTCCCACCAAAAAAATAAAGAATTTTACATAAATAGCGGTTAAAAATGTGGAATTACCCCAAAGTCCAAATTTTGGCCCATGTTACTTCAAGGACCTACTTGTTTGAGGTTTTTTTATTTTTTGTTTTATAAACAATTTAAAAATAAAAATTTCGAACCGCCCAAAACATGAAAAAGTTGATATATTTGGGTGGAAGTCAAGCAATCGAACTGCCCAAATATGTGTTTAAATAATTGAAAACTCAAATTTCGTACCATCCAAAAACCAAAAAATTTAACATGTTTGGGTGGCTCAAAAGTCTTAATTTTTAAACAACAAAAACTAAACATTCAAAATTGCCGAAATACATTAGTTTTTTGTGTTGTGGATTGTTCAAAAGACTTCTTAAACTGCCCAAACACATGTTTTAAACACTTCAATAAACACTTCAATATTTAAACTCAAATCTCCCAAATTATCAATTGTATCGTGTTTTGGGTAGCATGAAAGTTACACTTTCAAACTAAAGTTAAACAAGAATAAAAGATTAAGATCCAAAGAACGAAAATATCAAACTAAAGTTAAACAAAAATAAAAGATTAAGATCCAAAAAACAAAAATCTCAATGTAATATGGTTTGATCATGTGGTCATACATTTTTTTCAGTTCCTATAGGATGTACATTTCTCTTTCAGTTTCTCAAAGGACATAAGTAAGTCGATTCAATCACCCAATGTTGTTTTTTATTACAATTGTTGTAAGTAAAATCAATTTGGTCCTTGAGATTCCAAACCCAGTGATAATATATTATAAGTGTGAGGGCTTTAAACATTCAATGTGGAAACTAACCCCACTTAAAAAGGAATAAAAGGTGTGGGTTCAACTACAAGTTTTACAAACCCGACCAGTTATTTTTTCAAGTCAGATAGGATCCAAATACGTTATGTCTAAACCCTCTCCCACTTAAAAAAAACACAAGTGGGCATATACAATTACCCAGTATCCGACCTGCCTCCCAGTTGAAGGAAAAGACCTTGGTTGGGACGTTGAGCATCCGAACTAGGAACAATTTGGGAATAAGAAAAATATGCGTTTTGCAGATTATAAAAAATATGAATCCTTGTCTTAAATATCTATCTTATAAAGGGTTTTTATCTGTAAAATCTCCGTTACATTAGACACGAGATGTACGTGTTGAGAGAGAGAGAGAGAGATCACTTTAGGAGTCTATCTGATAATCTGTGCAAACAAACAGAAACATAAATGATAAGGAAATCAAAAGACAATATAAGGAGTTTTGAATTCGCAAGCAGGGTTTCGCACGCACCCCATGAACTCATAAATATGGTGATCCTTGTCTAAACTCCAAGAAAAAGAGAGAAATGTCTGTCCTAATCCCTCACTTCAACATAGCACAGAGGACCATTCTATAACACCCGCAAACCCCAAATGAAAGAAGAAAGAGAAAATGTCATGTAGCTTACAAGGATTGGACATTCCATTCTTCTGCACACTTTCTAAAAGCAACATAGGATTGAATCTTCCCTATTTGACTGCCGATCCTTTAAACTCATCACCTGAATCACCTGCTTCACCTTGTTGTTGAGCCAGATACCTCTCCCTTCTCTCTTTCTGCTCTAGTACATAGATACACACACGTCTTAGATTGCAACCTGGGTTTTATGGTTGCCTCTAGTTTCTTATTCTATATACACTCAATCGCACAAGGAAAAATGGGACAAGGAATAGTTTGAGGTTGAACTTACCCATTCATCAATCACGAGACCTTCACCGACTTGGCGAGGTGCAGCTGTGTCTTCTTCTGCAGGTGGAGGTTTCTTGCGTGCCTCGGCAGCTGCTTCTGCATCCGCTAACTGATTCTTTAATTTCTCCAATTCCTAGTACACGGCCAAGTTATAAGGAAATCTTATTCAACTCTCTCTCTGTCTCTCTGTGCACACACACACACACAAAAGACGTGCATATACTAGCATGCTTATGCACGAGCAGAGAGTGCGAGAGCCAACTGTTTAAAGTTATAGATCTTATAAATGAAGCATTTGGTAACTTCAGTAAACAACACAGATTGAGGCACATTTTTTAAGCTAAAAATTTGACAGGCCACTTAATAGTATTTTTGGTTTTTGGAGGAGACTTCGGGGGGGGGGAGGACGAGAGAGAGACAGATCATACTCGACAAGGTGCATCTGGATCTAGAAATATGACTTTTAAGATCTGCTCCACTGAGACAGCATCTCGTTGCTCATCAAACTGCACAAAATGAACGCTCATCAGCATGTGCTTTTACTCATCTAAACAGACAGTACATGTGCATCCATAATTTTATACAAGACCACATTGCAATGAAAAACACTTTTAAGGAAAAACCAAATCATCATTATAGGAACAAGAACGGGTTTGACAGTTAGAAGTTAGAAATTCAATGCCCAACCAGAAAGAAAACGCATGCACAAATGGTAAACATAAAAGTACAAGGGCAAGTATCTTCTAGAAATTAAGTTCTTTCAGATTTTTGGAAATTAGACCCATGAATGCTGAGAGAGAGAGAGAGACCAGCTCCACGGTGAACTCCATGCCTTCTTTAATCTTCATACTGACAATTTTGAACTTATCCTTGCTCTTCTTATCCTGCTTCTCAGATTCTTCTGGAGGCTCAACAAATTTGAAAACTACAAAAATATTTACCAGTGAATCATTAAATTATCATATTATACTTTAACTGCGCATTTCACCCACCCAAAAAATGATTGCCTCTTCTAATGTAATCAACGAATAAAAAAAAAAAATAATTGAAGTCATAACTTTGTAACAGCAATAATCCTCTTGGAAATTAAATGGAGCCATTTAATTGCAGGAAGGATCTGAAACTTTCCTTCAAAAGTAACCCAAGTAGAGTCCACCTCAAAAATTCCACTAGAAGAGGTTGTTTTGATGCCCAAATATCCTCAAATTGATCATCTTGACATCAAGATGCATAGACATGAAAAAAAAATGGATTTCAAGTTTTGGAAATAGTACATCTTCTAACGCATTTTTGGACCGTCAATTTCAAGATTTTCAAGTACTCATAGATCTGCTCAATCTACAGTGTTTTTGAAGCTTTAAATATTATAATTAACGATGAAAATATATTTTAAGGCTATCACAAAGATTTCTAGTATTGAAACCACATTTCTCAACACTATTTGAAGGATCACCTACTTTGATTGTTTAGAGCCTCAGTCTATACAAACCGCACCCACACACACACACACACACACATATATATATATATAGGAAGATGTTAGGGTGAGCCCACTAACCCACAAAAAAAAATGAGCCCAACGACCCAAATTGAATCTGGGTGGATCTGACGATCACCGATGTCCGGTAGTGTTTGAATTTTATTTTTTTTTCTACAAATCCAAATCACTTGAAATTTGGAGCATGTGTACATAAAAAATAGATGAATATTCGAAAAATATCAAAAAAATATTTTACATGAAATAAATTGACCAAAATACCCCTGAAAAGTTTCAGGGGTATTTTGGTCAATTTGTTTTCTCAAATTATTTTTTTATATTTTTATTAGGTGCCGCTTGATGAGAAGAACACACGCTTAAAATTTCAAGTGATTTGTATTTGTAAAAAAAATATAAATTCAAATACTACTAGACATCTGTGAATATTCAGATCGGCCTAGATTCAATCTGGGCTGTTGGGCTCATTTTTTCTTGTGAGCTATTGGGCTCACCCAAGCTTTTTCCTATATATATATATATATATATATATATACACATTTTGTTTTTTTTTTTATGCAGGAAGGCATATACTTCTATCTTCTAACTTGCTAACCTACATGCCCTTTTTTTCTATATCAAGCAAAGGCATGACCTTATCCACATCTTACAGTGTCTTATATTCCAAAGAACTTAACAGCTTTTGTTCAACTATGAGGGTATGTGCACACCAGACATGCATCTTTGCATGTGTAAGCATATTAGGCATGTTCGTGCTCCACGGCGATTACACACAATTGCAGATAACTGCCATACCAGACTTTCTATGCAGCAATGGTCCATTGCACATATTTTTCTGGAGGCAAATATGGTTGCTGAAGCACTAGCTAAGAGTGCATCTGTTGGCCCTAGTGCTACTGTGTGCAGCCGTAGACCACCAGATTTTCTTTCTCCTCATTTTACTACTTGATCTGGTGCAAATGCCCTATTACAAGGTTGTACGTTAATCGTTCTTCTTTTTACATCTTTTAATGAAAAATCAGGTAGGGGGCCTTCTCCCCCACTGACTAACCCAAAAAAAAAAGGCATATCAGGCATGCATCATTGAAAGGATTTCTATTGCTCCAAGAAAGTGTCACCTCAAGCCATAATGGTTTGCCATGATGCCATAAATTTATTTGAACTATGGCTATGAATTCCCTCATGCATGTGTGTGTGTGTGTGTGTGAGAGAGAGAGAGAGAGCATACCAGTGGCTATTATGGATTCCCTTGGAGTAAGCATGGCACTAGGGGGCCTCATGTAGCAGCTCTTCGGAGCAGTAGTCTGAAACTGCAATTTTAAAATCCTACATTCAAGCTCCACACTTTTCAACTCAAATAGAACTTTTTTTTTAAGGATATCTGGGATTCATTGATAATAGTCATTAACAGCTTATATATATCATGTTCACGTAAAGACCGTAAAGTCAATAGAAACCAGAACTGAGAACAGGATAACAAAAAATGAAATAGCACAATGAAAATTCCATGAGACAACGTCATTCTACCAGCTCCCTTGGGGAAAGGACACCAGCATCCAAACTTGTCTCAAAATTTAATGAGGATAACAACAAATGCTGAAATACAAATTTCCAGAGCATCCTCCAGAATGTCTGGTGAAGAAGTTATGGAAAAGAGACCACCAAGAAGGTAAGGCTTCCAATGAGAGCTCTGGCCACACCTCTGAAAATTACAGAACCTGAAATGGCTAAAAAAAGACAGCAATAAATGAACAATGATGATGTGGAAGAGGCAGGCCACACAGCCCACACAAATAGGGCTGGGATTACCAAGTGTCTCAATCAAAGTTCCCCCAAGGCGGAGTTCACCATTAATAACTATTCTCCACTGGCAAGCCAATTTTAACGACCAAACTTCCATGAACCCTACCTGACCATAGCCTAGGAAATCACCCAAGACTTGATATGCTCCTTGAGCACATTATACCAACAGCGAGTGCCACTCAAACTTCACTTCTTCGAATTTAACCCACAAAATTGGGTAAAGGGAACAAATTTAAAAGGACTCTCTAGAAAACAAAGGCCCGAAATAACAACCTGCCCCCAACACCAGAGAAACAAATGAAGTCGTGAAGATCTAGGAGTTGCCAAAAAAAAAATTCAAGCAGAAAAAATCCATTTTTTTCTATCCGATGCTGACAGACAATCACAATGTTAGCCATCCAGCTACATCCAATGTGACAAGCAGAAAATCTACATTTAACAAACTTTAATTAGCAATTAATTAGTAAAACCTCAAGGATGACACCAGAGTGCTGCAATCAGTTGCTTGCCAAAATCTTCAAGGACTGCTATCCATTTCAAGGCCAAAACATGAGAACGCACCAATCAGATTGCTCTAAGAGTGGATGTCTAAGAGAAACAAGGCTGATGGCACTAAGCATCATCTTGCAACAGTTAGATAGAAACTCCAGGATAACGGTCTTGTACCAACCCAAAGTCTAATCAGCCTATCAATTCCCATGCTTGGAAAGGACTATCAATAATTCACTAAACATGCAACATATATCTCCAGTCCAATCATCGTCAATCATGTCCTTCCTAAACCTTGGGCACCACACGACCTACCCCTCTGTTACAAGATCTAAAAAACCAAGAGAATTCACCCTAACTTGGACTAATGATCTCCAGTAATCCACCCAATTTACAGCAAAACTCTCATATTTCATTGCCACGCGTGTACTACTCATCTTTGGGCACCATACTGTATTACCATGATACCATCTACTTTTTAGAGTCATAAACCTAGACACCAGAATCAATAATAAAACTCGCCAAACTCAAGAAAAACCTGAGCCCCCATACTTGTATGGAACATCAACCCCAAATCTAACTCTCTTACAATACCCAAACGTAAACTTCAGCAACCTTCTTAAACTTACAAACTACTAATCAATTCCTCATCAAGTCAAAACATCCAATAAGATGTACCAACTTTCATAATTCCCCATGCTAACTTCAGAATACTTCCAGTGCCCACTCAAACCCCAACGAACGCACATTCTAATCCACAAGTCTCCAGCCCCAGCCTATTAACAAGACTCCTAAGTGGTCATGAGACCTCAAAGCCCCAACTCAAAAACCTCCCCTTGTCTTGCACACTTCTTCCAACTTAATTAATGAAATTTATACCCCTTACTGATTAGCAAGAGTGGCTTTAGTAGATCAGCCTACTGCAGATCCAAATTGCTGGTCCCTAACTCTACCTAGTCCTGCAGACACAAAAAGGAGCGTAGAGTTACCCACAAAGCAAGAATTCAACCCTATTACCTCTAGGATGTCAGCCACCTCCATCGATACATGTTACTCAACTCCAAAGCTAATAATCAAATTACTGTGAAGGTTAATGCTCTACCCGAGCAAAACTCCAAAAGTATCTCGACCCCATCAAGAAGACATTATCTTACGTATTTTGGCATTCATAGAATTCCACGGTACCATACACCTATACCTCAGATATGAGAGGAGAAGCCCTTCAGCATTCCCATCATGTAGCAGCTTCATCGGAGTATTTCTTTGAATGGTTCACCAACATTGTCACTAAAACTTTCACAATAACAGGGAACATAAGCATGGGGAAGGGATATAATAGTAAAGGATCTCAAGGACAGGTCGCTACGGTACACTAAGGAATGTTAAAAAAAAATGCAACATCCATTGACCCATTATCTCATCGTCTCCATTTAGACCTAAAATCCGTCCTAGTAGTCAAATCATTGTTAAGGGAACCATAGGTCGAGGGTGTCGTTCCCGCTCCGGAACCTCGATCCCACGGTTCCTCCTAGGCATCTCGAATTTTCATCTTTGGGACCTCGCTCCCAAAATCTTGGGATCTCACTCCCGAAATTTTAGAATCTCGCTCCCAAAGTTTTGGTACCTTGTTCCAAAAAATTTGGTATCCCGCTCCTAAATTACGGAGATCACGTTCCAACTATTAGCGGATTCCAGTACTATTGTGAAATAGATCCCTGCTCCCATCAACTATGATCCAAGGTTTTGATAATGTATAATCTTGAAAATCAAATATGTGGAATCTATATTAAAAAAACCGACGAATCCAATTCTATATAAAAATAGATCTCTAAATCCATCAACCATGGTCCAAGGTTTTGATACATTAATTAAAAATCATAAGTTTTATGATGTTAAAAATTTAAAATCTAAACTATTATTCTTAATTTGTATAAAACAATCCATTATTCATAATTTGTTTATATTGACCCATTATTTTATTGGATTCTTAATTTACTCTTAATTTGTATAAAATCCAGTGATTGCATTCCATTATTCTTAATTTGTCTATATTGACCCATTATTTTATTAAATTCTTGATTTAAACTAGCCATAATGTAGAGTAGAGTGACCCGGACGTACAGGCCTTGGTAATAAAGCACTCTGACGAACCTCATCATCTGCATCAAAGCAGTCGCTTAACGCTTCTAATACCCTAACATCATCCTCGAGATGGTCATCATCAAGGTGATATTCCCAACCTTTGTACTTCTTTGCATAGTCTGATCGCAATCTACTTAACAACCTATCATTGTAGTGGACATAAACCAATGACTCGGAGCATTGAGCATTTAATTTGTTCCGCTTAACACTGTAGATGTATGCTTGTGTGCAAGCCCATTTATTGGGCGTGTTCCCGAGGCAAGCATCTCAGAGAATTGGTAAGTGTTCTAAAGTGTCAAAGGAAGAAAGGGAGACTTTGAAGCAAGAAGAGGAGGAGGCAGTTAGGTTGTATGGGAAGGCAAAAAAGCAAAAAACTGCATTCTCTCCTGATACCTCCTTATTCCTCACGAAATCATGATCCACGAAAAAGGGCAAAAATTCTCATATGTTTAATGCACATGAGAGACAAGAAGTTGATGCTACAGTAGCACGCTTTTTCTATGCTCATGGCATTCCATTCAACGTCGCCAATGACCCTAGATTTCATGAAATGGTATATGCTATAAATAATGGGCCAAAAGGCTATATGCTTCCTAAATATGATAAGATTAGGACATCTTTGTTGGATAAGGAGAGGAGCATAATTGAGAGGGCACTGGCTCCCTTACGGAACAATTGGACGACTTATGGAGTTTGAAGTTGTATCAGATGGATGGAGCAATGTAAAAAATGAGCCTTTGATTAATGTTTTAGCTGTTTCTGAGAAGAAGGCAATGTCCCTCAATGGACATGATTGCTCTTCCATTGAGAAGACTAGTCAAAAGATCGCTGATATTCTTTTGAAGATGATAGACTATATTGGACCCTACAATGTATTTCAAGTGGTTACCGATAATGCTGCAAATTGCAGAGGTGCAAGGACAATTATCGAACGTCGCCATCCCCACATTTTTTGGTCTGGATGCTTAGCACACATTATGAGCCTCCTCATGAAAGACATCGTTAACAAAAATAAGACGAACCCAGCTTTTAGTTTTGTGCAGAGTCACTACCAGAATGCTAAGAAAGTGGTAAAATATATTCGCAATCACACTAAGTGTCTATATATATTTAGGACTTTTTAAAAACTTGAAGTCCTTAAGGTTAAGAAGACCAGATTTGGGTTCCATTACATAATGTTGAGGCGTCTTATGGAAGTGAGGGTTGCTTTGACATCCTTGGTTTTAAGCGAAGAGTGGGAGGGTCTCTGACCGGGTTGTAGGAGATACTGATCATACCGACGTGGGCCATATAATTATGGATGATAATTTTTGGTCAACGAACAAGACATTTTGCGATTTACCAGACCAATATGAAAGATGATGAAGTTCACTGACATTGACTTGGTTGTGATAAGGGATGAATACGAACGCATGGATACAATGTTGTGTGAAATTACAGTGGCCATTTATGATGATCCTATTTTGAACCAAAAAGTGCATAAGTTAGTTGTTGATAGATGGGATCGAACCAATCTTCCATTGCATTCTTTGGCATATGTTTTAAGTCCAAAGTATCACTCTTGGGAATGGTTAACTATGCCAACTCCTGGTGGGGAGAAGAGGCTAAAGCCGCACCACGATAAAGAAGTATCAGTGTCTTATCTGGCTGCACTTGAGAGGTTGTACCTAGACGAGAATGAGAGGGGTAGAATACGATAGCATATCAGTGATTTTGTAAGTAATAAAGGAGTTTTTTCACTCCCAACATCTATTTTTGACAGAGGAACAATGTCAGCTGTTTTGTGGTGGGATCTATATGGTGGTGGGGTTCCTGAATTGTATTCACTAGCTGTTAAGGTGTTTCAGAGTGTCTACTCGTCATGCGCTGAGAGGTGTTGGAGTACATATAGTTACATTCACAGAGTTAAGCGGAACAACTTAAATGCTCAACGTTCGGAGTCAATGGCATGTCCACTACAATGACAGGTTGTTAAGTAGATTGCGATCAAACTATGCGGAAAAGTACAAAGGTTAAGATTATCACCCTAATGATGACCACCTCTAGGATGATGTTAGGGCATTAGAAGCGATAAGCGACCGCCTTGATACAGATGATGAGGCTCATCAGAGTGTTTTATTACCAAGGCCTGTACGTCCCACTATATTTTTAAGCCATGATATAAGTATGGCATGCACCAATCCCTCTGAGCCCACGGCAACCCAAAATCCTATTCCTCCAACTCAAGGGTCATCTTCTTCGATTGTAGATTCCTCCACTTTCATTGTTTCGCAAAGGTTGGCTCTCCGAAGAGGCAAAAGGACAAGATGAGTCTCTCTCTCTCTCT
>NW_006498435.1:516610-586999 GCF_000471905.2 Amborella trichopoda
ACGTACTTACGTTACTTACGTTACGTTACGTTACGTACGTACGTACGTACGTACGTACGTACGGAACGAACGTAACGTAACGACGTACGTACGTACTCTCTCTCTCTCTCTCTCTCTCTCTCTCTCTCTCTCTCTCTCTCTCTCTCTCTCTCTCGTGTAAAAGAGCTTACTGAGCATTTTATAGCTTGAAATTAAAACATATATTTCCATCTCACTTCCAATAGTATTCATAATTGTGAGTTATCTTAAAACTCTACAACAAGAACGATGGCAAGTGGCTTACAACTTTCTTTTTTTTTGAATCAATGGGGTCACTCTAGTCTACATTATGCCTAGTTCAAATCAAGAATCTAATAAAATAATGAGTCAATATAGACAAATTAAGAATAATGGACTGAAATCACTGGATTTTATACAAATTAAGAATAAATCAAGAATCCAATAAAATAATGGGTCATTATAAACAAATTATGAATAATGGACTGGATTTTATACAAATTAAGAATAATGGTTTAGATTTAAAATTTTAACATCATAAAACTTATGATTTTTAATTAATGTATCAAAACCTTCTACCATGGTTGATGGATTTAGGGATATATTTTTAAATGGAACTAAATTCGTTGGTTTTTTTAAAGTAAATTCCACATATATAGATCCCAAGATTATACATTATCAAAACCTTGAATCATAGTTGATGGGAGCGGGGATCTATTTCGCAATAGTACTGGAATCCCCTAATAGTTGGAACGTTATCCCTATAATTTGGGAGCGAGATATCAAATTATTTGAAAGGAGATACCAAACCTTTGGGAGCGAGATTCTAAAATTTTGGGAGCGAGATCCCAAGATTTTGGGAGCGAGGTCCCAAAAATGAAAATTCAAGATCCTTATGAGATCCCTAAGAAGAACTGTGGGATCGAGGCTCCGAAGCGGAAATGGCACCCTCAACCCACGGTTCCCTTAACTATGGGTGAAATAGCCCATCTACCTTAGCCTCACCGTCTTTGAACCTTCTCGCTAGAGTATGACCACAAAATATATACTACAATTGAAAGATAGTCCATCCAAACCTTGTTTTTGATTGGTAAGATTCCACCCAAACTTGATTGTCGAGACAGTTCAAAAAGGATCACATAGTTACAACACAAATATGATTTTCTCTTGTCATCCGGAATTTTGGGAAGAAAGAACAAGTTTGAAACTCCTCATATGGTTTTTTCACCATTATACTTCCTCTTGTCTTGGTACATCACTAAAGTCCCACTTCAAGAACACTTCTAGTGTTCTTCTCTCATTAAGTCATCATTCTTTCTTACCCCCAACCTGGATAAATTGATCCAAGAACCAAGCATTCAACTGACTAACATATCAAAATGTCCACTACATTTTCACAACATACTGAGGATAAAAGTGGGGGTTGATCTAACACCTATCTATGGAGCCTGGGTAGCAAATGAGAAGTGATGATCATTCAATCTCAAGAACAGCCTAGTAATCATAGGATTCTCTTGAACAAAAAGTCCAAGTATATCTGGATTCTGAAAACTGACGCATGCTAATTGTGATACTACCTCAAACCTTCTCAAGAGACAACTAAATGACATTAAAATCCTTATTCTATAAATCAAAGGCAATCTCATAAAAAAGCCCTTGACCCAGCCTGTTCCATCAATAATCGTCCCTTTAGGGAAGAAAACTGGACAGATTTGGTCATCCGTCATCTACATATGATGATAGCCAAATAACAGAAATGGAGAAGAACATCATTTATCAGATTGTCAGATTATTTAAGGCAATAGCACTCTTATGCCTGAAACAAAGGCAATTCCTAGCCAACAATTTTGTTTTTGATAATATTAACTTTGTATTGCTATAAAAGAAGAGAGAGTACATCTGTTGGGGGGGAAGGGAAACCGAGACGACCCATGAGAAGAATGTCTCCATCAAAAAAATTTCCAGGAGCTCTAACAAATGTTTCCTGGTTACAAAAAATTGTATAGGCAAAAAATGGGGCTCATAAGTTACAGTGTGAAGAAAGAGCCTAACTACAGTCCTTGAACCCTAAGTGATCCAAAGCAAAAAAACAGATGGACTGGTCGGAATCTTCCACATATAGGAGCGCTCCGTCTTTAGCAAGCAGATCGGCGAGCTCGTTCGACGTCCGCCAGATATGCTTCCAAAAGACATTGATATCCCTGCAAATATAGTAAATTTCATCAAAAATCTTGGAGAGGTACCAAGGGGGTGAAGAGATTCGTGCTGCCCATGTTTTGAGCATCTCCTTCTACCATCAGGGTTTGGCCACATGAAGGGTTAAATCCTTTCACGCCCATCAGAAGAGCCAAAGCTTCTGCTAACTGGGAGTTTCCATGGCCCACAAATAATCCTGTTGTAATCTCGAAACACCCCTCTTGCTCCTGATGGGCCTGGGTTACACAACGAACAACCATCAAAATTGAATTTGATAGTATTTTCGGGAGGGGCCTGCCAAATGCGAGGCCTCTGGTTTTTGAGAGGTTGAAGGTGTAAGATATGTTCCCAGTGGTTGAGGAAAGCATTAGGGGGGATCCCGGCAAAGTCCTTCTGGGTAGAGGCCCAAAAGGTTACTAAAGTAGTAATCTTATGAAAAAACGCAGGTACCTCTTTTTTTTACCATGGAAGACCCTCGCGTTTCTTTCTAGCCAAATGGTTCATATGGTAGCAGTGATTGTTGCCTTTCAAAGGATTCTGCCTGTCCTAGGCCAGTGGCTGCCTGAACAGGAGCAGATAAGGTCCTTTACCGAAGGTGCGAGGGCACAATGAAAGCTGAATTGTTGAAGGACAAGACTCCACAGTTCAAAAGCCTGGTTACAGTGTAGAAACAAATGAGGATTCGACTCCTCCTCTTTCAAGCACATGGGGCATCTGTTGGGAAGCTGGGGCCTCTTTTTTGGAGCCAGTCTACTGTGAGGGCCCGTTGGCAGCAGGCTACCCAGTTAAAGGTTTGGACTTTTGGAGGAGCAATGGAGGACCATACTTTGGAAGTAGCCGAAATGGGGTTAAGTGGGTAAGTTGGTGGTTGAGTAAGTTTCTTATAAAAGAAAGAGACTGAGAAATTACCAGATGGAGAGGGGGTCCATACCAAGGAATCATCCCCGGCTGGTGATGAGAAGATAGGATGTAAGGCTGCCAACATATAGAAGACGAGAGTGTGGTCTCCTCTTCATTGAGGTTTCTTCCGAAGGATGGATTCCACCTCCTTCGGCCCCCTGAATTAACCATCTCTTCTGCGATGGTAGAATCTTTGTTACGAGCAAGGTGAAAGAGAGAGGGAAAAAGGTCCCTGAGTGGGGAATCTCCAATCTAGAGATCAGACCAAGAGCGGACTCTGGTACCTTCTTTGGGGTGGAATCATATGGACCTCTTGAACATGGTATGAGAGGAAGCAAATGATTTCCAAGCACCTGACGCCCTTCTGCTAGAGATCCTGTCAGGTACCCACTCATGTTCCGGGATCTTATATTTGCTTTGTATAACCTGTGCTCAAAGCGAGGTAGGTTGGGTGACCAATCTCCACCACCATTTCCCTAGCAAAGCCTGATTGTGTTTTCTGAGGTCTCTGATACCTAAACTGCCTTGGGATTTAGGTAGTCTGATTTGATCCCATGAAATTAGGTGGTGTCTGGTTTTTTCCGCTTGTCCTGACCATAAGAAATTCCCACCGACGTTGGCATGTGAAAGATGGACATTAAATAAACAAGTGTGTTGGCCATTGTTGCTTTGACCAGTGTAGAGCGGCCAGCAAGGGATAGAAATCTCCCCTTCCATCCTGCCAATCACCTATCTACTCTATCGATGATAGGAGCCCAACCACTCTTTTTCGGTTTTCCAAGGCCCAGGGGGATGCCCAGGGGGATGCCCAGAGGGATACCCAGGTAGGTAGTGGGGAAATCCTCGACTATACATTCCCAAGAAGGAATGAGGGTCCTATTTGCTTGGGATGTGAGACCAACTCCCATCATCTTTGATTTATCCATGTTGACTCTGAAACCTGTGGCTATCTCAAAACATTTAAGGAAAAACCTAAAGTTCTCTATTTCTTGTGGTGAAGCATCAAGGAAAACTAAAGTGTCATCTGCATATTGCAGGTGTGACACCAAAGGACCTTGTGAGCTACATTTGAGTGCTGTAAGAAGACCTTCCTGGTATAGGCGAGAGATGGACATGCTGAAAACCTCTGCTACAATGGTAAAGAGAAACGGGGATAGAATTTCTAGCCAACAATTGGCAGCCAGGCATAATCAGGTTGGTCCCAACCAATGTCAATCCGATAACAAAACCATCTTTTTTTTTTTGTTTGCGTTGAATCAAACTTGAAAGTTAGTGCTGCTAAACATCAGCTGCTAGCCATCAAACATTAAGCAATTTTGTGTCCAAGAACAACATGTAGACTCAGTCACAAACTACTTTGTTAAATAGTTCATCTTGAGCCTTTCATGATAAAAGCTTAATTGACTCTAAGAAAAAAAAAAAATCAGAACTTGGATCCTGCTGTTTCTGTGAGACCCAATCCCTGTGCTTTAGCTCCCCTTGACCTTCCCATTATAATAGACTTCCAAAAACAAACATTATACCAAAATTCAAAAATTATACTTCTTTTGTGCCTTGGAAGACAATAAAAAGAGGTTATTAACTCCTTTATGAAGAATTCGATAAAATGGACAGGTAACGGAGAGAAATACCTTAAATGCCACATTGCAGCGGCTTATATTGACAATCCTTATAGCACTTCTCACTTGCTTACCCGGTTCATCTGCATCCAGCAGTTCCGAATTCAAAATAAATGACACCGAGATATGTCAAACAAGGTGGCTACAAGAACACTTGATTCTCAATCTACTGATAGAAAAAGAACCCTTAATATGATAAAATGACCAGAATAACCTCTTGAACCATCTCATAATTTGCGCTCTCTTCTGATAACAGGTACAGTATTATAATTTTCCAAGAGGAATTTGGTCATTAAGAAGATCGAATGGATATAAAAGGGAATAAAATTAAACCGGTGACTCTTTAGCTATTTGAATGGGTACTTTCATCATTGCCAAAGTTGAAGGGCATACCGTCAATGTACGAAAACTTACAAAATCCGTCCAGACTAGCACACACCCATATCCAATTTCAACTCTCAATATCAACAGTCACCAATAACATTTTCTGAAATGCCCAGTATTTCCTCCCAGAAAGACTGTTATGCCTTCCATTTCAAACAGAAATATCCCTTTTACCAACACATTTTTAAAGAAGTGCCATGTGGATCATCAGGAATGGTCATATTTGAACCCAAATAATAATAATAATTATCTTCATTTTTTTCCAGAAGATTTTAGTGCAATGGATGTCATTGTCATGGGCATTGAGCTATCCCTGCAAATGAAATTTATTTAAAGGAGCAAAAAATATACAAATAAATGGAAATTTGACTAAAACAGCCAAATTGTAATTAACCCATTTACTAAAATCTAACCTTTCAAAAATGATACTTTCTTTTCTACAAAATTGATCTTTTCAGAAATGAGTACTGTGCTCCTAATTCAAGCAATTATCCATTTACACCTAACATTCACTCCTGCATCATATAAAAACCCTTAATAAAGCAAACATTCCTAACAAAGAACTCTATATGATACCCAAAACCAGAAACCCTTAAAATGCTAACCCTTTGGAGGATATAACAAGCATTTTACAGGCATTGCAGGTGCCATTATAAAAAAAAAATGACCTTTGAGTAGATTCCCAGTATTTAACTCATTTACACTGAATAGGAAAGAACAAAAACAATAAACCCCAAGATCTACTTCACCCTAAACTGAAAATTACACTCTCAAAATAATGAGAAAAATGGTGAAGGCATACAGGGAAAATAAAGCTTGGAGCGTGGGTCTAAGCGCAGTCTCCGTCTTGTAGGTAAAAGGGCTTTAGCAACCGCGGCTATGGTGGTTTTGCTCGAAGAAGGAGCGGAGCCACCATTTTTTTCGGGCTGATTTTCATGCGAGAACGGCATTATTAAGACAAAAGTTTTCTCCTTCTTCTCCAATTGAAGCGTGGATCGAACCTCTCAGCTCTAAGGGGATTCCGCCATTAACGAAGCAGAGAAGCTCTGCAAGTGCTTAAGCCAGAGAAAGGAAACAGTGATGACTGTTGCCATTATGACATGTTACTGTGAGCTTTTGAATTTTTATCGACTTCGGATCAGCTGCTCAAACAATTTAAAGCATGTGGTTTCTATAAGGCCTAGGCTTTATGAAAACAAAATAACGCTTCAGTTCATATCTTGGTTCCGAATGCACTTTAGGTAACAGAAATATTTATGATGGTTTTGAGTCATAAAGAGAGGCTGTACTTATTTTGATAGGGCTGCAGCCCTATCATTGTAAATGTTTAGAGTCGGGATTTGAGTTTTTGAAATGGCCCACACCTATGAAGGAATATCATGAATAGCCCACGTTGTGCATTCTGCAATCGACAGCCCACTTCAGTTCTCCGAGGAACGAAAAATTGCTATAGTTATTGGAAGTGGGAAAGGGAGAAGAAATCCATAGATTTTAATCTCGAATGTATACTGTACAAGTGAGGCCCACCTTAAAACCTTGTGTAAAAAGTTGTTCGGACGTTGGAAGTGGAAGATCCTTCAATTCACATTTTAAAAGACAAAAAAGATATCATTCAATTAAGGGTGCGGATTGCATAGAGCCTCTAAGCAATTAAACTAGACCCTACTTTCAAATAGTGTGGAGATATGTGGTTTCAATACTAGAAATTTTTGTGATAGCCTTAAAATATATTTTAAAGTTTAAAGCTTCAAAAATAATGTAGAACGATAGATCTATAAAAACTTGAAAATTTTGAAAATTGACACTCCAAAAATACATTACAAAATATATTATTTTCAAAACTTGAAGTCCATTTTTTTCTTATGTACATGGATCTTGATGTTGAGATGATCAATTTTAAGATATCTTAACATCAAAACAACCTCATCTAATGAAATGTTTATGGTAGACTCTAATTGGTTTGTTTAGAGCCTCGGCTCTATATAAACTTTTCCCTTCAATTAACCATATCTAGACTTCCACCCGTATGGATATGAAAAAAAATAACAGAAAAATGATAGATTCCCCCAATTCATCTTCTCTCCTTCGACTTTTGATAACACACTATTAACTCCAATATTATTTTTCTTCATAACTACCTCTCAAGTTAAAACGTTATTTTTTATTTTTTTACCAAAATGCTCTCCATGTAACTTATATTTCCAAAACATGACACCCAACATATGTCGTTTCGGCACAAAAATGTGTCGGGCTTGTGTTTGGCTGGCACAAGTTGAATATAAAACCGATCTAGTACAAAAAATGTTCTAAACCTGGTTTATACAAGTTGTGTCAGGATCAGCTTAGAAAGATAAAGTGGGAAACATGGCAAAAAAAAAAGGGTATTTTGATAAAAAAAAAATCAACTTTTGTAGGGGGTAGTTGAAAAAAAAACCCAGAAGTTTAGGGTAGTGATCTCATGCAACGGTTCTATCATAGTATAATGCAACCACACTTCTAGAAAACCGTATTTGCAATTTTTGTATTACTCAAAATTTTGCACACACACTCTCCTCATCTCAATAATCAACCCCCCCCCCCCACCCCAAAAAAAAAAAAAGTTTAATTTGGACCCTAGATCCTAGATATGCTCAAAATAAGTCCCCTTCCAACAGCGAATCTCTACCATTTATTAGGTGAATTTCAAGATCTTAGCCTTTACAAATTCAAAATCATTTTTTTTTTTTTTAACATTGTTCATCTAATAATAATAAAATAAAAACAATTAAAAAATAAAAAATCCTTATAAGACCTAGATCTAAGCATCTTATCACTAATTGGGCTGAAAATTTACTTTCTAGGTTGTGTTTTCAAATTTTTCTTTATTGTGATCGTTCATTAGAATGAAAAGAGTGTATATTTAAATTTTGAATCAAATAAATGGCCCTAACATATTTTTTTTAAGGTTGTTGCATTTTACCGAGATACAACCGTTGCATGAAATCACTGCCCAAAAGTTTAATAACATGGCATGAAAAGTGCTGGATGTTGGGTTTGGTGATAGCTAAATCACCGTACCTATATTTTCTTCTAAAGATTAGGGTATTATGAGAAATAGAAAATTGATTTTCTTGAGAAGCAAGAAAGTGATATCTTTATAAAATAGTGAAGGATGACATAATACCCATCATTTGAGGGTCACCCCTTTGGGGGTTATGGGAATGGATCTCTAATATGGAGATAGGTCTCCAAGAGAGAGAGACATAGCCTCCGAGAGAGAGGGGTATTCCCATGAGTTTTGAGTTGGTTAACTTCCACTTCTAGAGAGAGAAAATATCTATATTGCTTTCAAGATTATCTTTTCGATATCGGCATTGCGATGGGAAAGAGGTTGATCGACGATGTTGATTGGTTGGGGGAGTGGGTTTAGAAGGGAAGATCGATGATGATTTTTTTATCGATATTTAGAGATAGGTATTATCTCTTGTAACTCAAAACTGTAATCTTCATTGTGATAGTGGATTTCTAATTGCTAAGATCGTGGATTTACATAGTTTACAGGGGAAACCACATAAATCATGTGTTGTTGTGGTGTGCTTTTTATGTTTGTTTTTTTTCTCGCACTCGATTTATAGTTGTATTTATCTACTTCATATTTAATCAATCATGTACACGATTTTGGGTGGGATCTCGATATTTGGGATTCCCGATTTCGCAAGCTCAGGGGTTCTAGCAATTCCTACAATTGGTATCAGAGCACAAGGTGTGTATGGGGCTAATGTTTATATTAAGAAAAGAGGAATGACGGAATTTTATGGATACCTGGTTTGAGGTGGAGAAATATTAAGGCAAAGTGTTTGTGAAAATTCTACAATAGAGGCAAGTGAGAAGAAATCAAGAAATATCTATGGTTTAAAGTGGAGAAATATGAAAGCAAAGTGTTTGTGAAAATTCTACAATGGAGGCAAATATGAAGAAATCAATAAATCTATTCAACGAAGGTTGTCAAGCAGCTACGGTGATTTCGCTATCAGGGTGGAGATTGTTGAGTTTGGTAATAGCTAAATCACCATGCCCATATTTTCTTTTAAAGATTAGGATATTATAAAAAATAGAAAATTGACTTTCTTAAGAAGCAAGAAAGTGATATCTTTATAAGAGAGTGAAGGATGACATAATACCCATCCTTCGAGGGTCACTCTTTTGGGGGTTATGGGAATGGATTTCCAATATGGAGATGGGTCTCCACGAGATAAAGACATGGCCTCCAAGAGAGAGGTGGTATTCTTCTGAGTTTTGAATTGGTTAACTTCCACTTCTAGAGAGAGAAAATTTCTATATTGCTCTCGAGATTATCTTTTTGGTAGCGGCATTGCGGTGAGAAAGAGGTTGATCGACAGTGTTGATTGGTCGGGAGAGCGGGTTTAGAATGGAAGATCGGTGATGGTTTTTTACCGATGTTTAGGGATATATATATCTCTTATAACTTAAAACTGTAATCTTCATTGTGATATTGGATTTCTAGTTGCCGAGGCCGTGGATGTAGCCCTACGGGGTGAACCACATAAATCATGTGTTGTTGTGGTGTGTTTTTATGTTTGCTTTATTTCTCGCATTCGATTTATAGTTGTGTTTATCTACTTCACATTTAATCAATCATGTACATGATCTTGGGTGGGATCTCGGTGTTTGGGATTCCCAGTTCTGCATACTAAGGGGCTCTCGAGATCTCTAAACTGGGGAGGGCAAAAGTACAAATTGAGGGGTATCTATAATTTTCCTAAGAAAAAGATATTAAGTCCCAAAAATATTACATCATGTAACATATTATCTACATATTCTATGTAATAGATCTCATCAATTTGCACTACTTTTGGACCTTTAAGGTCCACAATTAGGTGTGAAAACAAATTTTCAAGCCATCATAAAGTTTCTAGCACTAAAACCACATCTTTTGCCAAGGTTTGAAGGTACATCTCACTTTGATTATTTAATAAACCATATCCATTAGGAAATAAAAAATATTGACATACATGTATGGAACTCGTGCGACTATAATTTTTCAGTTGTCCGATTTGAATGAACAATTATGGTAGCCTCAATCATAATGTTAGAAGTTAGCCTCCGACAGCTCAGAGTATTTTGTTTTTAATCTCTTTTAGTAACATTTTGAGCCAAAGTTTAGATTAGCCCTCTTCTCGTTGCGACTCACCTAATAAAAATTAATAAAATGCATTTTAATAAACAATTAATCAAAATGCCTCTTTTCTCATTTAATTTTATTAGAAATTTTAGTTTCTTTTTGCTAGGTATGCTCTTCGAAGGAGCGGACACTCTCCAAATTTCATACCGATCTGAAAAAAATCTTTTAAAATAAAATTGTGTTAGACGTGACACTGTGACTGAATTTATATGCACATGTCCCTTAAAATATCATGCCATATTTATTATTATGCTCAAGTCCTTTTTTCTTTATAGACTTTTATTTTCGCAAAATATCTCGCACTAGAAGTGTCAAATCCAAATTTTAATTTCAATTAATTGTCGGGCCCAAATATAACATAGATTGCAACGTTTTGTTTCGGATAGTATATGTTCGACTTAAGATCTTTAGGATCATACAGTGCGTTAAAAAAAAAAACAAACTTTTAAAGTTAAATCGCTAGATTGAAGAGATCAGCCCCAACTATAATGTTCAAGCTAAGATGATCAATTTAAAAGTTATTCAACACTTGAATTGCAAATTTTGATCAGTTTTGATGTGAGGGTTTACTTATTTTGATAGGGCTGCAGCCCTATCAAACTATTTTCCAAAACAAAAACAACTCGGATTTTCTTTCTTGGAAAAAATAAAATAAAATTTTGAGGCCTCCATGTTCATTGTAACCCCTTCCAAAAACCAATCTTCAAGTAAAGATGATTTTGGATCTAAAATTTACGTGGCCAAATCTCGACTACCAATTGAAACCTTAAAAAAATAGATTAATTAATAGAATTTAAATACGGGTGTAGTTTGTATAAGGTTGCAACCTTAAACAATTAAATTAAGGCACACCTCCAAATTTTATTATAAATATAATTTTAGTGCCAAATATTATTACGATGGTTTAAGAATCTATTTTCATCTCTAGTGATAAAACTTTAAACTCCAAAAATCATTCAAATCAAGTAGATCTATCAATACTTGAAAATCTTGAAAATAGGCGGTCCAGATAATGTGTTGCAAGATACATTATTTTAAAGACTTGAAATCTTTTTTCTTTTTTCTTTTTTCTTTTTTCTTTTTTCTTTTTTCTTTTTTTCTTTTTTGGACGTTAACGATAAGCTTTCATTGAGAAAATGAGAGGTTGTAAGTACAAAAGAAAAGAAAAAAGAAAGAAGCAAAAGAGAAGAAAAAGAAACAAAAGAAGGAGAGGAGAGAAGAAAAAGCAAAGAAAAGAGAAAGACGGAAAAGAGAGAGGATCCTAATTTAGCCAAAGAAGCTTCACGATTTCTCTCTCTATTGATGTGTTGGAATTGGACATCCTTAGTGCCTAAAGACAGACGAATCTCATCCAAAATCGAGCTCCATTCCCACATAATTAAAGAGGGTCGTGAGCACCATCGAATAACATTTGCGAAGCCCCTTTAATATAAATATGACCATGTTCCTTTGAAAGCCGAGAAACTCCCTCCTTCACCACTCTTTACTCAGCCTCGTTACTATCACAAATAGGTAGCTCACTGAAAAAATAAAAAAAATTATTGCCTTCTTGATCTCTAAGCAGCCCTACAAAACCTGCCTTAAGGTTTCTTATGTAACACTGCCATCAAAATTGAGCTTCAACCATCCACTAGGAGGGGGTATCCAAATTCCAAAAGGGGGGTTTGATGCATTTCTACTGCCTATGGATGAGAAGATCCCCCAAATTAGTGAAAAAAACTTCCTTGGGATAGTCCCTCTAGCAGAGAAAGGCCTGGGCCCAATGGAGCGAGAGGTTCAAAATTCTCTTAAGGATAAATTCCTTATCATATTTATACCCTTAAAGATCCTCTATTTTCTCTCTTTCCATAAGCATCAAAGTACAACAGCACTGTCTTGGAAATCTTTTTTTCTTTTCATATTCATTCATCTCGACGTCAAGATGATCAATTAGAGGGTTTTATGATGGATTTGAGAGGTGTACCTTAATTCTATATTTTAAAGTTGCAATCTTACATAAACTTTTTCTTTTAAATGAATAGTTCAAAAATAAAAGTTTAAAATCATCTATTTCTAGACTCTAAAATTCATTTTTAGGGAATTTATTAAAAATTGCACGAGAGATGAAGAAAAAAAACATGAGAAAACCATTCTTAGGGTTAGGACCCTCACACACCTTCCACTACATTTGGACAATGTAAATCAATTTTGGACCCCTATTGTTAATTAATTCTAATCCAAATTAAATGGATGGTGCAAATGTGTCTGTTCGCCCAAAAATAGTCGCTAAATCTACACCTTCCAAATAAAATGGATGGTATACAAGTGTCGGTCAGCACTAAAATAAGTGCATTAGGAACGATACAGTAACCGCATCTGTTAACACATTCATTTCTTTTGCTCTAATCTTAAAATCCTTTCAAATGACACAACTATGAATTAGAAAAAATGATGTTTTAGGTGTGATTTGATAAATTGTTGCATTAACTGGCCCACTCAAATACCATCCAAAATTTAACTGGCCAATAATCTCAACCACCTATATCATGATTATGACAAAAAGGGTTTTAAACCTTTAAATAGATTATTATTGTTTAAATGGTTCAACACCTTTTTATTTTAGTTTTTCCTACATAAAATTCATATTACTTTGTTTGAAGATATTTTTCAACACCATGGGTCCCTGATGCGAAATAAAAAGGAAAAGCCGGTCAATAACGCCTGACAAACAGTAGAAATTTCAACAGTCTCAGAATGGCCCCAGAACAGGTCAAGATCTTCATATAGACTCCTAAAAGCCTCTTGCCAAGTTTCCTTGCATTCCGACATGTCTAAGGCAGTGCAGACTGAGAAACAACTTGGGCAGAATCTGCCTCGCAGAATCTGCCTCTAGCACCCTGAAACAGATCCCTATAACCAGAACCCTACTTTTGAAGCATTAAACGACAATTGGACCTTCACCATTCTGTCCGGCACTATTGAAAACCCTCTGGGGTCAAAATTCATCTTAAACAGACACTCCAGGAAGAAGTTATGGGCAAAAGATCGAAACAAGAGGAGCCGCACACTATGCCCATGCAGCCACCCTGCAAGTAACCTCTATTAAAGGGACAATCACGCATAGAGAATTGCAACACTCGTATCTCACTCGTCCGAGATCGGGTCATGCTCAAACTTATTGGAGCGTGTTCTTCTCGTCAAAAGGAGCATTTTGACATGTGGCAAGTCCCGTGACGATGACTGAGCCGGGAGAAAAGCTAGAGAGGAGTTCTCGATTTGAAGCCGCACGTTGCAGAAAATCAGTAGTACCTCTGATCAGTCGAACTACCAAATCACAGCGCTCACGAACCCAATCGACATGAGACCAGTAGCATCACGTGCATAAGGTCGGTGGCTATCATTGGTCCGAACCCCGCGTGCGATGAATGGTCGGATTTCGCGCAAGATCAAGTTGAACTCATTGCAGATTCTGGTAGCTGAAATCCCAAATTTCGGCTAAAGTCCAAGACGGCAAAAACTTCATTCGGGCACCAAATCGCGTCTCGTTTGTTGCAACGTGATTGTGGTAACATGCTCAGTGCAATTCAGCGAAGAAATGACATAAAAGCATCGACATGAGGATGCACTATCGATCGAAAGTTTTCAAGATTTATTCAAATTTCTAGTTATGTGATCATACCTTTAAAGCATGATTCATGGCTTAAAATCAATATCAAAATAATCATAGCATTGAGCCCTACACAATGACAATCATCTTTTGTTCATTCGAACGCTGGATCGTCAACAGATCGCCCAAGAAGAATCAAGAACGTCCTTAGTTCTCAGCAGAGACTGTTTTGGAATTTTTTCAATTGTTAAGCAGGGGCAAATCAGTCATTTTATACCCTATTTTCTTGTTTTATTTAATTCAAGAAAAGATATAATTATCATTAATTAGGGTTAGTTTTGGGTAATCCACCCACGTTTTAGCCCTAGTCTATAAATACATGCTATCTCTCATTGTACACAGACAAAATTCTTGATGAATGAAATTAAGATTTGCATTGAGATTTCTTGAGCACGTATTGCAGAGAGAAAGAAGAGAGAAAAAATTTAGTGTGGTACCCCTCCTATCTTCAAGGAATTTTTCTTTCTTTATCCTTTCTCTTTGATCTTCCTTTCTCTCTGCTACTCTCTCTTCTTTCTTCTTCTCTCACTTGTTCTTCTCTCTCTTTCTTCTCTGCTGAGTCTTCCTCAGAGGCCATACACGGCAATGGTAGTGTCGTGCATGCCTCCTTTTTCTTTTTTCTCTTTCCCTCAATACAGTCCACGCACGGCGTTAGCCGTTGTTGTACGTAGCGCCATTTGAAGGAGCACACTGTGAGCCGAGCTGCACTCAAGTAGCGGGTCGGATTCTTGTTTCGGTTCCAGGATAGGTGTCACAAGCGACAACATGCATCTCCGGCCACGGACAATTTCTATTTCATCTCAAACGGCGCTGCTCACCATCGTCTGCAGGCATGTCCACAGCATCCCACGCAAGCTCAGATGGCGATGCTTTCCGCCGTGCACAGGCCTATCTGTTGTGCCAAGAGCCTATCACAGACGGTGATGCCTATCGCAGCCCGCGAAGGGTCGCGACAATGCCTATCGCCGCATGCAGGCTTCTCTTGTGGCTCTGTGCCTATCGTCGCCCTCGAAGGGTCACTAGGTCTATCTGTTGCGCCTCGCGCCCATCGCAGACAACGATGCCTATCGCCGTCCATGAAGGGTCGTGGCAATGCTCACCGCCGTCCGTAGGCTTCTTTTGTGTGCTCTGTGCCTCTTGCAGCCCGCGAGGGGTCGTGTTGCCTTCTCATGTTACCGACGGCGATGGCTAACGCCGTCTGCAGTTCACTACTCGTTCTTTCGCTGCGAGTAGCAGTGTCTAGCGCCGTCTAGGGGCCATGACACTATTATTCCACAACTGTGGACGACGGTACCAACACCGTCATGACCTGCCTCCTTCGCCGTCTCGTGTGTTCTTTCCACTCTCTTCTCTTCTCCTTTCCTCTTTCATGCTTGCTTGACTAAAGGATAGACTTAGTCTAGCACTGCCATAACGGTCTGGATGTCGAGCAGTATTATCGTCGTGCTAGTCTAGAGTACCATGCCCATCTTGCTGCCACATCAGATTCGGGCAGTCATATCGGCCTTGGTTTCGAATAATATTGTCGTCGCACCAGTTTGAGTTACTGTGCCCGTCTTGCTACCACTCCGTGTCGGTCACTGTACTGTTCCAACTATTAGGCTAGGCTCGTCCCCTTGTCAAGTCCTCTTCTCTTTTCTCCTTATTCGCACCCACTTTTTTATCATCCTAACTTCTCATCTTCTCTGCCTAATGAATGTGCATCGCCCTAAGACAAGGGTGGGTTCCTCGACCTACTTGTCTTGCAAATTAACCATGTTAATGTTGTACAGAAAACAAGGAGATTGACGGTCAAGGGAGGTGATTTCGAACTAGATAAAGCAGTTGGGGGGCTTTTCGTCGTGATGTAAGAGGGCGCCCGTGTGAGTCAACTCGAGTAAGTCACGGACCCAGTAAGTCAACTCGAGTAAGTCACAGACCCAGGTGAAGTTGGTCCCCACCTCACGTTTAAAATTCCTCTCTCACCAGTTGGGCACCTGCCCTTCTTCTGTGAACAAGGTTAAAGAGAGCGGTCTCAGGTCCCAGATCTTCTGAACTCGAGACGCGTGTCACCCAATCACCTAGATCCGAGGAGGTGAGATCGAGGCATCCGACCAATTTGGCGACTCCACTAGGGATTTACTACCCCTTTGTCGGTTCGCTCTTGCTTAATCGGCATCACCTTTTATTTTCCGCACTCATTAAATAGCATCTAAGTTATTCAACCCGTTCATCTGAGTTGGGGATTTTCTCATTCCCGCACTCGTGACCGTCCCAGGGAAGCGAGTTTCTCAAGCCTCGTTCCCTACACTCCTCTTAAGTCGGGACTCACAGTCCGACTCCCAGGTTCTTTCCTGAGTTGGTGCGAGAAAGGACTTGAAAGTCCCTAACTCCCCACTTTCTAGACCTGGTGGACCCTCCACCAAGGCCCTCGCATTGGTAGCATGTTTACTAATATCCACAGCATGAACACTGCTATTGGCAATCCCTTGTCATTCACATTGCTGAGGTACGTCGAAAGCCTGCCCTATCTGCTTTCGTGAAAGGCAAGTAGGTTGCCATCGCTTCTGATGGTCGCCGCAAGGCCACACCCCATACTCCTTCACCACACCGAACCTCTATGCCTAGAGGCTCAACACACCAAGGTGGAGGTCATGGGGCCTCTACCTCTCGTACACACCTAAAGGCTCGTGGTCAGTCCACTCGATCCACACCTCGGGGCAAATTTCATGATGCATTGAGCTCGCGCCCAAGGCTTGGCCTTCTCGGGCCGAACCCTGCACGTGCCATGCATCTGCATCCCATAGCTCGGGGCAGCGTCAATTTTGTGCCAGCTCAAGCACAGGGGGGTCGACCACGTCGTCCTCCCTCTCAATACACACGGCTTCACCCTATGAGAGATAGGCTACCACCCAATCCCTCACAAACACAAGCTCGCAGGTCTCGGCTTCCTAAGGTCGAACCACCTGACCGAGCCCGGGCCGACCCTAAGTCACCTGGAGGGTTGCCTCCAAAGGTGCACACGCGACTCTGACGAAGTCATAGGTTCCTTCTCGATCCCGACTCTGGCGAAGTCGCGAGCTAGTTCCTTCTTCTGTCACTCATCCTTTGCAAGGCAAACACCTCGAGACTTGGCACTCAAAGGTTTTACCTAAGAGTACCATCTTGAGTCAGCCACCTTAGGTCAGCCATGCACTCGGACCTCACAAGGGAACTCGGGGCAAACACCTGATGGTAGGCAGAAGCCTACAGCCTCCAAGGCAGTAGCCCATATTACCCTCTATCCTTGGACCTCACTCTCTGCTCCAGCTGATGGACATAGCCCTTGCATGCTCAAGAAAGTCGGCGCAGTCCAAATCTCAAGCTCAATTCTGGAGTGAAGTGTATTGCAGCCTCAAGATTAAGCAGAAGCAAGACCTGCAGATCCTGACTAGAGAGGCCCCTAAGGCAGTTGAGGTTACTACTCTCGATGACCTCCTGCCTCACAATCCCTTCTTCCCTCTTCGAACTCCAGAACCTGAGCAAGAAGTCCAAGAATATTGCTTGATGGTTACTGTCGCAGGAAAAGATCAAGCTGCCAAGAAATTGCGGTCCCAAGACCGTCAAGAACAGGTCCTCATAAGGTCGGTGTACAAGACTCGAGTCCAGTTGGGGCATGCTGAACCCTTACAGATCGATTTACCACGTACGACTTGCCAATCTTGGCGAGCCACTATTCCACCTAGCTTTGACCCTCAAGAAGAAAGGTCAGCATCATGGTGATCGATGAACCAATTGATGCTCAAGAAGAGCGGATGAGCAGGTTCAAGATGATGATGCAGTCCATTCTCGAAAAGATGGATCGCTTAGAAGCCTCCAGGTCCCCCTTCTTCTCACCATGAGGCTAATTCTCCGCCTGATGAGGACACAACTCCTAGGTAAACTCCCCTACCAGCTTCCTAAGATAGCTCTGCTCACCACACAGTTTCGCAGGCTGATATAGACGCCATGGTGACCCATAGTCTCAACAGTCCCGGGCATGCAAGGGGTGCCGCTTTACCAAAAGTCATACCCCTCTTATATCGACTAGGTGCCATTTCCCCCAAACTATCAAAAAGGGAAGCTCCCCTTGTTTAATGGAACTACATCTCCACACCAGCATATAGCCCACTTCCAAGCGACTTGTCGAGAGGCGACAACTGACGAGTGACTCCTCCTCCATCAGTTCGTCGATACTTTCGAAGGGCCAGCATTCCGGTGGTATGCTTGGCTACCTCTAAGCTTGGTACACACATGGCAAGAAATGGAAAAATTATTCTATGAAGTCCAAAGAAACGTGGAAACCATCGAGCTCCTCACTCTGACTCAAGAGCCTGGTGAGCCATTGGATAAGTTCATCTCCTGATGGAGAGAGTTGACAAGCTATCATGCCACTTCCATGACTGAAAAAGAAGCAGTTCATACCTGCATACGAAATATGCTGCCCGAGATCGCCTTGCATGTTGAGGCTTCCAATCCATCCTCCATGTTAGAGCTCATCTGTAAAGCGGTTTGTATAGAAGGTCTGTCCAAGCATCATGGGGGATCTTGTCAGCAGCCCTCTCGCTCAAGAAACACCCGGGGCAATGGCAATTCTCGCTCCAACAATCGTGGCAACAAACAAAATGGGGTGATTAGTGCGGTTGTCGTCGCGACTGATACTAAGAATGCCGCCCCTCAAACCTTGGACCTCTCTAAAGGGGTAGTCACAACCAAGGCACAGACAACACCTCAGACTGGAGGCAAGCAGCAGCAATCCTATAACAGGGTCCCACCCCCTAAAAATATAAATCGAAGTGACTACTGAATCCAACACCAGAATAAGGTGCATCCCTTTGAGAAGGAGTGAGTTCTTGTGCTACTTCGGTTACTACTAGAACAAAACATGATCCAGCTGCCGGAGGTTAAATCCCCAGAGCAGGCTAGACAGGAGACACATGAAAGTTATTGCACCTATCACAGGAGAGTAGGCCACCCCACTCAAGAATGTTATACACTCAAGGACATTATCGAAGCCCTTATTAACAAGGGTTAGATAAAGCTCAAAGAGCTAAAGAATGCATTTGGGGCAACTGAGGCTTCCCACGTAGTGACAATCCAAGAGGATGACGAGGCACCTACCTTCCTCTGTGCAATATTCTCCATAATGCTCGAAGAAGGTCTCATCATGCTGAAGCTGATAAGGCAGCCCAAGTTCCTGCCTCCAAGAACTGAGAACCTCTGGTGTCCGTATCATCTAATACGAAGTCATGACCTGAGCGAATGCACTGGCTTCCACGAGCTCTTGGCAAACAAGATGCAACAGTAACAAGATGTTCATGGTAACTCAGAAGGACACCCTCAAGTCCTTGCTCCACCAGTGCAAGGAGACCCCTCGACACATGCCTAGGAAAGTGTTAAGCAAGACCCTCTACAGGCCCTCTTCGAGGCGATACTCTAACAGGGTCTCATCACTCCCAAGCCCGCCGGGAAACCTATGCATCTTGCCCAGGGTACAAGAAATCTCTGGTACCCATATCATCAGGTATTGGGTAATGAGCTGAGGGAATGCTCTGGGTTCGAAGCTATAGTCACGGAGAAGGTATAGGAAGGTCACATTGTCTACACCATTCTCCCAGAACGCTTCCAAGCCATCACCCCTGTTCAAGAGGAAATCCCATTACGGGCCCCCTATGAGCATACTCTAGACCCTTCAGAGCCCTCAACTTCTCAGGCATGAGAAGTGTACCATAGGTGAAGTAGGCTCAAATACCTGAAGCGTGAGGCAGTCCACCAAGCTAAGGCTACTCATCAGTCCAACATGGTGGACCAAACCCCTCCTCAAAGATCAAGGACGAGATGAGCACCCAGGTCCGCTCACAGGAGGAATCACATCCCTTGGCCACCAGTCGAGGAAATATTTCTCAAGCCCTTTCCTCCATTACCGACCTTACAAGATTTCATCCCAAGCGTAGCTTGCCTTATCCCTTTGTCCAATCAAGCAAACGTCCCCAAGTCATCAACTGCTCGGGGCCTGTCTAATATGGGTGACGACGTTAAAAGCACTCCCCAACTGTTAGATCGGGGGCAAGACCTAAAATACCCCTTGCACACATCCAATTCTAGTGATGACGTAAAAAGCTGCCCAAAATCTGCTAACTCTGCTTCTTCTTCTTCTCCTCCCTCTTCTTCTATCTGTTTTACAGGCACAGCTCGACAATGCCTAGACTTCGACGCTCTAAATAAGGAGCTCGAAGGGGCCAACATCAGCAGGTCGCATCGGAAGCGCCTAAGAAAGATGCTGGCCCAGGCAACTGGTTTTTAATCAGTCGTCGATGCCCTCGCTGCCCAAGCCACGACTAAGTCATCTTCAAGCTCATGTTCCAAGGAGGCCTCCCATATGGTGTCGATCTCAGAAGTATCACCCATCACAGGGCAAATGAGCCTAAGATTAGGGAAGAAGCTACAACCCACACCTCAGAAGCTCAAGGTCCTCAGGTTTCCTGATCCTTCACTTTTCCCTAAGCCTCAACCTCAAACTTCCACATCCCTAATACAAATCCCTATTACTTCCCCATCAGCCCAGACCGGACCGGCTGAACAACAAACTCAATCAGTGTCACAAACCAAAACTCAACCAAAACTCAACCAAAACCTCCTCCTAAACCAACCTTACCACCTAAACCAGTGATAGGATTAGGAGCATAGAAGGCTAATGAGGATAGGGCAAAATATGACATAGTTGGGCATTTGAGGAAGCTCTCAGCCCTTCTAAGCATCTATGATGCCCTCATGTTATCTAGAGATTACCGTATGGCCCTAGTTCAAGCCCTCTCTATTGAGGTGGACCCAGCCATCCTGAGTGGGTGCTTGGCGATCACCTTTTCGAGGAGGACTTTCAATTGGGAGGCAAGTTTCATAATCACCCCTCTTCATGACTGGTGAATTACATGCCTGCCCTATCCACCGGATTACGCCGAATGGAAGGTCAGCAGTCAAGCTGATCCCAAGAAGGATCATCAACCGATTGGGATTATAATATAAAGATCTCACTCCTAACCACATTACAATGCAGGGGTTCAACCAGTCAGGAGAGAAGCCAGCTGGCATGGTGCGTCTTCACCTCAAGATCGGTGACCTGAATGATTACGCTCAGTTTCACGTAATCGATATCGATACATCTTATAATGTCTTGCTTGGCCGCCCTTAGCTTCATGATCAATGGGTGTTTCCTTCCATGCTCCACCAATGCTTCAAATACAATTGAGATGGGAGACAGCACACAGTCTATGCTAATAAGAGACTGTTCCCTATAGATGAGACTCACTATGCCCATGCCAAGTACTATTTCACGGATCTTCCAGGACCAGAAAGGCCAAAGGATGATGATTGGAAGCCTGTGAGAGAGACGGGACCCTCACCTCGTGATAATATCGAAGAGCTTGACCGAATGATTGCGAACGTGCTCAAAGAGGAGGAAAGACAAGGCAAGATCCTCCCCTTGACTTCTATTTACCTTGCCACATCTCTGAGGTCATGGTGTCACCTCCCGAAGATGAAGCTTTCCCCTCTACCTTTGGTTCTAATCCGCCTGAGCAAAATGACAATCTAGAAGCAATTTCTGAGGTCGAGGAGGCCCTAGAGGTAGACCTTCCAGCACCGAGGGTCGCCTATATGTCGGACCAGCAAAAAGCCTTACATGTCCCCATCGCTCTTCTAGAAGCAAAACTGGCATATCAACCACCAAGGAAGGTACTCCAAATCCCATCCTCCTTGAACAAGGAGATCATCAGCAATCAAAAGAAGGTCTTACACTTCTCTGATGCTCTCAAAGAAGGACAGGTAGACAAGGATCAGCCCCCCCAGCTCTCAGGAACAAGACCCCATGGTAGAGCTGAGAAGTGAGGTTCGCAGCCTCCAGAATCAGCTAGAGGTTATGTGTTTCGCTTCAAAGCACTTAAAGGAGTTTGTCCCTGAGACTAAGACCTATGACGAGCTAAAAAGCAATGCACCTCGAATCAAAGCCAAGACTCCCTCAAATTGGAGTATTTACAATGAACAAGGTCACCAAATCATGAGAACCATGGATTATGAACCCCTGTCGAATCAAACACTAAGGGGTGAGGAAGCAACTGCTCCCCCATTCGAGGTCATTAAAGCCACAACAAGCTTTCATAATACAAAGCAAGGAGTGGGCTATTCTTTTCGTCTCACATTCTGAAAGAGCAGAAGCGGTGAAGCAGAAAGAGAAGGAAGAATAAAAAACATGCCTCACACAGAAAGAGAAAAGAGTCATTTCAGCCATAAATTAAAGGGGCATTACAAGCGTTCTTTTCTTTACAATAGAAGAAATGAAAAGAAAGAGAGAAAGAAGGCACTGTAAAAAATGGTCAATTGTCTCATTGACCTTTCTCCTGCACTCTTCAGCTAATGCCTTCGCCCACTCGATTTCGCCTCTCAGTTCGACCACTTGCTCCACCTCATGCTCCATCAAGGCCGCCCCTTCTTTAAGGGGTACTCGAGGGCCAAAATATTATCAGCAAGCACAATGTCCTTTGCTTTCCAAGCCACAGTCTCCTTCCCCAACTTGTCAAGATTTTACGTCAGCATTAATATCTTTGCCCTCAGGGTCATCACCTTGTGGTGGTGGGCGATGGCCCCTTTAGCAAGCTCGAATCTCTGGGAGACTGCGACATCCTTTTGCTGCAATTGAGCTTCTACCAGTTCGCGGTGTCACATGAATGAGAACTACAAAGGAGGCAATTGCGAGCTCTTCAGCCGCAGCGCAGTTGCTTCTTCATGCAAGGCCCTTAGTCTCCACCTTTCTAGCTCGTTTATGACATTATCAAAATAAGGGAGGACCTCTGGTGCACCCCCTGCTAGGGCAACTTGCCTTAACTACTTGATTAGGCAGACCCTTCAGTCTCTACACGCCCAAACGAAGCATGTCCATAATTATATCAGATATCCCACTAAAGCTAAGCCTAGGCAATGTTGATGGGGCCACTGCAATGGAAGAAGCATCAGTTTCCACAGCAAGGCTCGAAGGGATGGTAGCCATATGAGTTGCTGACTCTTCCCTAGTGACTATGATACCCAAACTCTCATCATTCACAGATTCAAAGGGGGCCTAATCTCAGGCTGCTCAGCCCTCACAATACCGGCCTCCTCACTTGGCCTCTCGACCTCACCATTAACAGGCTTGGTCCCTCCAAGGCCAACCTATTCTCCTTGCCCCTCACTTTTTGGAACAGTCGCAATATGCTTCAAAGAAGCCTCAGCCTTTTCAGGGTCAACTTCTTCTCCCTTCTCCCTCTCTTCTTGAACCCCCACCTCTGCCTCGATCGGTGCGACACCTTTCCCCTTCTTTCTTCGCCCTTGTCTGTTAGGGCAGCCATTTCAGCTACAGGCTCTTCCACAAGGCCCACCTCTTCGACAGTCAGGGGTACTGCCTTTGAGCCCTCAAGGTCAACCCCTTGAAGATGTCCCAGCTCTTCTATAACTATGTCGCTTGAGGCAGCAACTTCCTACTGCTCAGGTAGCCCCTCTTTAGTCCCGAGGGCACCAGCCTCCTCTATGATCACAACCTCTACTGGGGTAGGTGCAGCAACCTCCTGGTCCTCAAAGGCTTTCTCTGCCTCGACTACCTCATCAGCCCCGTTGATCTCCATCGGGACTGGGCCCTCCCCTTCAGCCATAGATGTCACTTCCTGGTCCGAAGAAATTTCGATCGGTACAGTGGGATCTGAGGCACCGACCTGAGTCTCTGAAGAGCTAGAGGAGGAAGACGAGTCCTCAAGAGTAAAGGGCAATGCGGAAAGAACAGGAAACACATAGGACACTGAGGAAGCAGCCAGCGAGGAACCATCTTCCGACTCCGAACCACTGGACGTTTGAGCCCCTTTCGCTTTGAAGCCTGACAAGCTGGTGCACAAGGAACGGCCGGGCAGCCCGCTTCTTCTTTTTCCCTTTTGCCTGAGAAGGTGCAGCAGTCTCAGGAGCACCCCCTCAAGAAGAGCTTGCGGCAAGTCTACTATGCGGGCAGCTCACTATCAACTTGTTTAGATCCTGGATTGAGCGCACCTCATACTCAGGAACCTTACGACCCTCCTTCCATTTGAAGATAGCAGAGAGGTTATAAAAAATGCTCTCTATCTTCCTCTCCATATTAAGAAATTGTGGCAGAGACTTGTCCACAGCAATTTGTCGGGGCTTCCCAACATTTCGCCAGTCTCAGGGAAAGTTCAGGTTGAAAACCTCACCTAAAGGAGGGATGCTCGCTATCTTCTTCCACTGTGTGTCCTGGCACTAGTAGCAGTTCTCACCTTTCCAGGGGTGGCTGGCTTCCCAATACCCCGTACTGATGATCGGCCACTACCATTCATGGGCCCCAGTCGCTTGCACCGTTCTACCGAAGTGCGACAACACATACTTATTAATCTCTGTGAACTCCAAGCATGTGGTCCAAGTTGTGCAAACATGCCTTGTGAGCCATGTTTCACGATAAGTCCCCAGTCTATCCTTCTCCCTGTGGTTGGCTTTGTTGTTGCGCTTCTCAAAGAACACTGAGAAAGGGCAATCTTGATCAAGCTCGTGCTGCCGGGCAAATCTATGGGGGAGATACGCCTCGAGTTTCACACTATGGATGGTGCGGTAAGGTAGTACTCTGCCCCTGATGATCAATATGAACGTGAGCTCCCTATGAGTAGTGGGAGCACCGTCCAAGTTCTTGCCTAGTTCTGGTATAATTGGTGGGGAAATAAGCCCCAAGCCAACTATACACATAGTGGATGGGGAAAGGCGTCTTAAAATCCCATGGGAAGGCTTTGCCATCCACTATGCCACTTGTCCCTTCATCTCCCTGATAGACTTTCCCCTAGATATGGCTCCTAGGCCATAGTATATGCTACACAAGACCGACTGTGCGACTGCACATTCTCACCCCCTTGCCATGTCGCAGGCCACATAGAACGTGCCTAGACGAATGCTGTCTACTCCTCCTGGGAGAGTGAACTTGCACTGGAAGAGTGTTAAGTATGCTGTCAGAAAGATGTGGTCGTTCCTTCTTTGAAACTCAAATACCGGAGGGGTTCCCTTAATGGGTGCTTTTCCCTTTCTCCTCGGGCCCAGACCAACTTCATCAGTACAATCTCCGCAAAATAATGTCACCCACTGGGTGAAGGAGACGCGTCCATTCTTGGACTCAGAGCTAAGCAACTGGTAAATTCCAAACAGCTCTTGAAGGCCAGCTAGTGGGTCTTCTTTCCCGACCCGTCCACCTCCAAAAATGACCGAGTTCAGGGGCACGAACTCATCAGCACCGATGAGTGGAAGCCCACTGATGAAGTACAGATCTAGCTGCGAAATCCTTGCCTCCCCATGACCAAGCAGCCATGTGTTACTGACATGGCTCCACGTTTCCAACAATACCTTGACCGTGTTCCAGCAATGGCCATAGTATCCTGCCGAGCATTGAATGGCGGCCAGCAAGGAAGCGCGCTTTAGAATGGCCCGCTAGAGGCTCAACACTTTTATGGTCCATGAGCAATAGCCTTTTAAATATTGGTGCTCCCCTTGCTCCCAGAGATCAGCAGAGGACCACCTTAGGCCTGGGGTCTTCACCATCCTCTTGCCTAGAGTCCGCAAGTCCTCGCTTGAGGCTATGTTCCTATGGCAAGAGGCCTACCCCTTCTTCCACCCTCACATTCCTGCCACTGTCTTCTCTAACCTCAAAGCGGAGGGGCTCACTAGCAAAGGTGACCCTAAAAGGCCACCTTCGTTCAGCCTTGGTGAGCCAGATTGGCTCACCCCTCACCAAGCTTTCGCCGATGAATTCATTAGTGCCCAGCTGCCCTACTCGTGGGAGGTTCTTCACGTCAAGAATAGCACCTAAAGGCTGGGCCATGAAGCTAAAGCAAAGGCTTCGCTGTCGTGCGCAGATCGCAAAGGGCGCAGGGCCATCACCACGTGCAAGGAAAAAAATGGCAGGGCTATCACCACGCGCAAGGCAAAAAAGGCAAAGTTATCGCCGCACGCAAGGCAAAAGGCTATCGTCGCCTCACGACCAAGAGGTTATCACCGTCTGTTGACTCAAAACGCAGCGCCGTGTGCCAATCCAAGGAATTATACTATGAGGGGCTAATGCCGCCTGCATTTAGCGTCGTCTGCACTCAAGCTGTTCACATGCGTCACGCGTGCAGCACACCATGTCCCTCGAAACCTGAGCACGCTGCCTGACACTCATGACGTGGCCAGTCACCGTGCGTACGGAGAGTGACCATTCGCCGTTCCATGACCCTTAACCTCCCCGACCGTTACGGGCTTGCAACACCTCAGTTTCTCACCGGTGTCTTCTCTCCTCGCAAGAAACTCACTCTTATTCGCCGGGAAACCCTTCCCTGTCTTTTCCCTTTCTTCTACCAATGACTAAAGCTAGCAGAAAACTGCCTAGAATCCCCCGAGAGTCCTCTGCGACCTCTCGGTTTCCCCTCTTCTTACTTTTGTGTTTCTAGTGAACCCTCTGTTGTGCCTTCTCCTTCCTTGCCAGTGACCGCAAGATTGTCAGAAGTCCACCAAGGAGTCTCGATCCACATCGAAAATGGTGTCACAACCCAGAGGCACTGCTATTTCTCTTATGATAAGCTTCAATGGCTACCGTTCTTCATTGAAAAAGTCTCGGTGAATCCGTGTAGAGCCCTTGTTACCTTCCCCAGAAGCCTTGACACTCTCTAAAGACCTTTGTAAGCACCTGGCTAATATCCTCCAAACTTGTCGAGGCTCGATTAGCAGGTCTTTGTGCTATACAGTTTCACCAGAATTTTCTTACCGGGAGTTCTCTCTCACTCTAAATCTCCTTCACACTGTTTTACCAAAGTGAAACAGTAAAATGGGGTTTACCCTTTTATAGATGAGAGTTACACAGGTTGCCCTTCACAAGCTCGAAATGATGATCCAGTCCTCGTCTTCAGACTGCGATACACCCATGCCAGGGCAGGTCAAACAGAGGCCCAAATGCGAGTCGCTGCCGCCTGCTCCTCATGAACTTGCTGCTGTCTATGGTTTAACACTCTGCGATGTTAATACTGCGCGCTTCTTTAAGGCCTAGTGTTGTGTGATTTACTAAAGAAGCTATTGTCGTGTGCTTCACAAGAGCCTATCGCCGTGCCCTTCACAAGAAGCTATCATCATGTGCTTCACCAGAAGCTATCACCGTGTGCTTCACCAGAAGCTATCGTCGTGTGCTTCACAAGGAGTTAACGTCATGCGCCTCCTTAAAAGCTTAACGCCACGTGTGTATTGCTCATGCCTTGCGCTGCACGTCTTCCCAGGCTTAGTGTCACGCGTCTGCTCCAGACCAGCGCCGCATGTCTACCTCAGCCTAGTATGGTGCGCCGAGCGTAGTCCAGATTCAAGTACTGTCAGCTGTGATCTTTTCGATGTTCCCAATAGAGCTACGCCCAGATCTAGACCTGTTATCCCCAATGAACAAGCCATCATTGTGCATCCCTAGGGAGTCCATTCTCTGCACTACAGTCGTCATATCCTTAGGGAGTCAAATCTCCAGTTACGGCTCTATTCCCCATGGAGTCACATTCCCTACCCGCTTAAATGGTCCAGTTGCACGACCTTAATCTGCATGGTTCTAGTTGCATGACTGTAAACTGCATAACCATGGTCCAACTGTATGACCATAAATTGCAGTGCACGTCCTGGCCGCATGACGTTAAAACGCTTAGCACCATGGTCCAAACTATATGACCTTAAACTATAGCGGAGGTCTAGTTGCGTGACCTTAAACTGCATGGTCCTAGTTGCATAACTTTAAACTGCATAGCTCTGGTCCGAACTACAAGGCCTTAAAAGCGTAATGCACATCCCTATAGCAGACGTTAAACGACGCTATAAATAGTCCATATGCATGACTTTAAGACTATGAAGTGGACGCACCTCTCCATAGGGTGTATTCTACCACCATCCCCAATAGGGTTACACCTGTGCTCCGGACTGTCATTCCACTGGAGCTACATGCAGGCCTTTGTCCCTCCTCCCCAGTAGGAGTCACATCCGTATTGCAACCCATTATTCCCATGGAATTAGGGTCATCCTTATCTTTTCAATCCTCAGTGGGGTTGCATCTATGCTCTGGTTGGTCATTCTCAGCAGAGTTATATGCATACCATTGCCCATTATCCCCGTGGAGTCATATTTACCCCATTATCTCCAATGGAGTTAGGGTCATTCTTATCTTTTCAATCCCCAGTGGAGTTGCATCTGTGCTCCGGCCTCCCATCCCCACGGAGTTACATGCACACCATTACCCATTATCCCCATGGAGTCATATTTACCCCATTCTTAGTGGGTTTGCTTCTCACCGAACCACTGTCTCTATCCCCCGCGGAGCTTTACTTACATGATGACCCACCTAAACTGTCTAGGTGCAAGACCCTAAACTGCATGGTCCAAACTATATGACCTAAAACTATAGCTGAGGTCTAGGTGCACGACCCTAAACTGTGTGGTCCAAACTATATGACCTTAAACTGTAGCGTAGGTCTAGTTGCACGACCTTAAGTTGCATGGTCCCAGCTGCAACAAGAAAGTCATTTCGACAAACCAAAGACGCCCACTAAGGCAAGAAACTAACAAAGCCAGGGCGAAATTTGCTAGAGACTTTAGGGTGACGCCTCACCAAAATCCCTCCCTAGCCGACAGGCCAGACCTTCGGGACAAGCCAACAAAAAGCCCTCGACTGAACCCAGTAGGATGGGGCCCACAGAGGTACCATGTTTGTCGAAAGCAAACCTAGTGTAGCAACAAACAATGCCAACCAAAGGCTCTTTGGATGTTAATCAAAAAACAAACAAACCCAGACCAAATGGGAAAAATGCCCTCAGCATGGCATTCGACTGTTAGATGGGCCTTCTGACCAACAAGGTCCATACAAAATCCTCAACTATCATAATCACAAATAATCCCTTAAGGGTGAGGACTTTGACAAGATCCCTAAAAAAAGTCTATTTTTCCCCAAAGTCCCCACGGATGGATCTACGATAAATGCGTCTAAATATCTGATCAATTTAGTTACAACATTACGTGGATTTCTCCTCGGTGTTCACTTGGTCTTGTGGCTAGGAAGAAAAAGAAATAAAGCAGAAGGAAATTTTTTGAATGTTACCTTTTCGCTTCTCTCGAAGCACAACATTCGGCGGGGCATGCTGTTTGAAGACATTTTTTAGCACCATGGGTCCCCGATGTGGAATAAAAAGGAGAAGTCGGTCAATAAAGCCTACAAATAGTGGAAATTTAAAAAGTCTCATAATGGCCCTAGAATAGGTCGAGATATTCATAAGGACTCTTAAAAGCCTCCTACCAAGTTTTGTTGCATTCTGACATGTCTAAGGCAGTGCAGACTGATAAACAGTTTCGGCAGAATCAGCCTCTAGCATCCTAAAAAAAATCCTTATAACTGAAACCCTACTTTTAGAGTATCAAATGATTGTGGGACCCCCTCCATTAGATCCGACATGGTTGAAAACCTCCCGAGGCCAAATTTCAGCTTAAATGGGCACTCCAGGAAGATGTTATGGGCAAAAGATCGAAACATGAGAAGCCACACACTATTCCCGTGCGGCCGCCCTACAAGTAATCTCCATTAAAGGGACAGTCACGAAAAGTAACTTGCGACGCTCATATCTCACTCGTTCGAGATCGGATCACGCTCAAACTTGTTGGAACATGTTCATCTCGTCAAGACGAGCGTTTTGATATGTGGGACGTCCTGTGAGGATGATCGAGCAGGGAGAAAAGCTAGAGAGGAGTTTGCGATTCGAAACCACACGCTGTAGAAAATCAGCAGTACCTCTGGTCACTCAAACTGCCAAATCACAATACTTGCAAGCCCGATGTGAGACTAGTTGCATCACATGCGTAAGGTCCATGGCTACCATTGGTCCGAACCCCGTGTCTGATGAATGGTTGGATTTCGCACAAGATCAAGTTGAAGCCACTACAGATTCTGGCAACTGGTATCCAAAATTTTGACCAAAGTCCGAGATGGCAAAAACTCCGTTCGGCGCCAAATCGCGTCACGTTTGTTGCAACGCGATCGTGGTAACCTGCTCAGTGAAATTTAGCAAAGAAATCACATAAAAGCATTGACATGAATACGCACTATTGATCGAAAGTTTTCAAGATCTATTCAAATTTTAAGTTATGTGATCATTCCTTTAAAGTATGATTCATGGCTTAAAATAGATATCAAAATGATCGTAACATCGAGCCCTATGCAATGGCAATCATATTTTGTTCAATCGGACGCCGGATTATCAACGGATCGTCCGAGAAGAATCAAGAACTCCCTAGTTCTCAGTAGGGACTGTTTTGGAATTTTCTCAATTGTTAGGCAAGGGCAAATCAGTCATTTTGTACCCTATTTTCTTATTTTATTTAATTCAAAAAAAGATGTAATTATCATCAATTAGGGTTAGTTTGCATAATCCACCCACGTTTTGGCCCTTGTCTATCAATACATGGTATCTCTCATTGTACACATACAGAATTCTTGATGAATGAAATTAAAATTTGCATTGAGATTTCTTGAGCACGTCTTGGAGAGAGAAAGAAAAGAGAGAAAATTTAGTGTGGAACCCCTCCTATCTTCAAGGTATTTTTCTTCCTTTATTATTTGTCTTTGATCTTCCTTTCTCTCTGCTACTCTCTCTTCTTTCTTCTTCTCTCGCTTATTCTTCTCTCTTTTTCTTCTCTTTTGAGTCTTCCTTAGAGACCATGCACGACAGTGGTAGTGTCGTGCATGCCTCCTTTTTCTTTCTTCTCTTTCCCTCAATACAGTCCACGCACGGCATTAGTTGTTGTTGTACGTAGCGCCATTTGAAGGAGCACACGGTGAGTCGGGCTGCACTCAAGTAGCGGGTCGGGTTTCTGTTTCGGTTCCAGGATGGGTGTCATGTGCGATAACGTGCATCGTTGGCCACAAACTATTTCTATTTCATCTCACGGGTTGTAGACGGTGCTGCTCACCGTCATCCGTAGGCATAACTTTGGCATTTTGTGCAAGCTCTGATGACGATGCTTTCGGCTGTGCACAGATCTTTCTGTTGTGCCTCGAGCGTATCACAGATGGCAATGCCTATCACCACCGGCGAAGGATCGCAGCAATGCCCATTATTGCCTGCATGCTTCTCTTGTGCCCCTTTCATATCGTAGACAGCATAGCCTATTGCCGCCCATGAAGGGTCGTGGCAATGCTTCTCGTTGTGCATAGGCCTATCTGTTGTGCCTTGTGCCCATCGCAGACGGTGATGCCTATCGTTGTCCACAAAGGGTCGTGGCGATACTTACCGCCTTCTGCAGGCTTCTTTTGTGTGCTCTGTGACTATCACCGCCCACGAAGGGTCGTGTGGCCTTATCGTGTTGCCGATGGTGATGGCTAACACCGTCTGCAATTCACTACTTGTCCTTTCACCGTAAGTAACAGTGTCTAGTGCCTTCCAGGGGCTACGACACTATTACTCCACGGTTGTGGACAGCGATACCTAACGCCGTCAAGACCTGCCTCTTTCGTTGTCTCGTGTCTTCTCTCTGCTCTCTTCTCTTCTCCTTTCCTCTTTCATGCTTGCTTGCCTGAAGGATAGACTCTGTCTAGCACTGTCATAGCGTTCTGGCTGCCAAGCAGTATTACCATCGTGCTGGTCTAGAGTACCATGCCCGTCTTGCTACCACACCAGATTAGGACAGTCATATCGGTCTTTATTTCGAGCAGTATTACCGTTGCACCGGTCTGAGTTACCGTGTCTGTCTTGCTACCACTCCAAGTCAGTCACTGTACCGGTCCAGCTATTAGGCTAGGCTCGTCCCCTTGTCAATTCATCTTCTCTTTTCTCCTTATTTGCGCCATCTTTTTCTTCATTCTAACTGTTCATCTTATCTGCTAAATGAATGTGCATCGTCCTAAGACAAGGGTGGTCCCTCAGCCCACTTGTCTTGCAAATTAACTATGTTAGTGATGTGCAGAAAACTAGGAGATTGCATGTCAAGGGAGATGATTCCAACCCAGCTAAAGCAGCTGGGAGGCTTTCCATCGTGATCTTAGAGGGTACCCACGTGAGTCAGCTCGAGTAAGTCATGGACCCAGGTAACGTTGGTCCCCACCGCACGTTTAAAATTCCTCTCTCACCAATTTGGCACCTACCCTTGTTCTGTGAACAAGGTTCCTAAGAGAGCGGTCTCAGATCCCGGGTCTTCTGAACCCAAGACACATGTCACCCGATCACTTAGATCTGAGGAGACAAGATCGAGGCATCCGACCATACTTCTTAAAGCTAAAAATATGGATCTTGAGTAAAATTGCACTTTTTATGTGTTTCATAATCTAAACCTTTTCCATTGCACAAATAGGGCATTTAACATTCAAAAAAAGAAAGAGAATGGGAGAGCATTGGGTACTTCAAGGAAGCACACAAAGGAGGCAGCTCACATTCTTATTCTTATTGTTTGGAGCTGCTGCTGCCTGCTAATAACGATGGCTAATGCCAATGCAAAGAAGAACCTACGAGCCATTCCCATCTCTCTCTCTCTCGATTGAACTTCCTCTCTAACTTAACTTATGTTGCCATCCCATCTCATCTGAGTATATATAGGTGTCGATAGTTAGAGTTCCTTTAGGATTAGAATGAAGTCAAACTCCTACTAGGATTAGGATTAGATAAGATAAGATAAAAAATCTATGAGATCATGAATTCTTAGAGGTGATGTTGATTGGGGATGACACTAAGTGGTGGTGCAACTGGTAGTTTAGATGGGTTAGGTGATGGATTGGGATGTTCTTCCTTTCCTATTGTATGGGTCGATAGAACAGTGTGGGAGCAACTTAATATCAAACTAGACTTTTTTGTGTCAGGCTCTTTTTCGCCACCTGTTGCTGATTGGTTTGGTCTTGCGGACTGGGCGCAGAGGGGATGGAATCTTTCTTTTCGACTTGATGTTAAGGTTTTAATAAAGTTGTGTTCAAACTCCGATCAAATGAGGAGGTCCGGAGAGCTCTTCGTTATCGTTTCTGTAGAGTCCGGGGTAGTTTGCTCTCTTTAGATCAATGGAAGGCATCTGGTCATGGTTCCTATTTACATAAGGAGGTTGTTTGGATTAATCTTTGCAGTATTCTTTTGAATGCCTGGAATTTGGCCATTATTAAAAATATGGTAAGTAGTTTTGGGGTATATTGTGATAGGGGCTTGGATTCTTTCTTAAGCCCTATCTATAAAGTTGTGCGTGTGAAGATTTGGAAAGTCCAACGTTATCATATCTTGGAGAAAATTCATTTGGGTATTGGGGAATACCTTATTGAGATTATGAAATCTTGTGAAGCAGGTTCCATTTTTCCGGTCTAGGATACTGTGAAGGATTCTGGCTTGGAGAGGTCGGAGAAGATGATGCCGCATGTCGGAAACCTTTTCCTGGAGAGATCCAGGCCCAAACGAAATTTTAGGAGGAATTCTTAGAAATTTGAATTTCAAAATTTAGTAATTCCTAAGATCTCTAAACGGTGGCTTTCGATTGGCAGGTTTCTAGATTCAACTGCTAGTTTTCGGAATTTATTAGTATCAATGGGGTAGCAAATAAGGGATGTTCAAGAAGTGTTGAGGAGAATAAGGAAGCGTGAACTTCGAGTGACTCGTTGATGAAACCTTTGACTTGTCCACCTAATGTTTGTGATGGTCGTATGGGTCTACTAGTTATTTCGTCTGGAATTGGGATCCGAGGGGATGTGTTTGGCGGCGGTGGTAAGTCTCAAGAAAGTTTTGAGTGGGGAGAAGATCTTTGAAAAGGATTTGTGTGGGGAAGGAAACCTTTGGAAGATAGCCGCTTTTTAATCCTTGGCAATCCCTCATTACTCTTCGCTCTTCGTAGGGAAAGAGGTGGAAAAGGAAAGGAAGGCTCTGGTCCTATTTTCGGCCATCATCGCTCTGCTGTGTCTTCGTGTTACCAAGAAAGTCTTGGGACAAGCATCTTGTTGGAGGTGGTTTTGGTTGTTGATGTCTATCTTCTGCAAATCAGAGATGTATCCCCTCCTTTTCCATTTGACGGCAGCCAAGGGTCAGATGAAGGAAAGCCAGTCCCGCTTCGACCCTCTGTTGGTTGATCCGATGGCCATTATGTTGATTGAAACTAAAGAAATTCTAGAGGAAATGTGGGGGGGTGCAGTTGCTTTTAGAGAATGAGGATGTTGGTCATGAGAATGGTGCCTCTCCAATAGAACTGGCATTGACAATATCCCCTGCTGCAATGCCACTGAGTGCCATTCCTCATGTAGAGGATACCCTTTACCCATTCTGGGCCTCGAGATGATTCGGAGCCGCCTAAAATTTTTTAAAGAGATAAGCTATCTCAAATTTGAAGTTTTTGAGAGAAAAAATATCTTAAAACTTTAGAGATAAAGAAACTATATCAAATTTTAAATAGAGAAAGTACCTAAAATTTGTAGAGAGAGACTAAATTTTTAGATAGAGAAACTATCTCAAAATTTTAAGTTTTAGTGAGAGAAAGTATATTAAAATTTCAAAGAAAGAAACCACTTGAAAATTTTAGAGAGACAAACTATCTCAAAATTTAAGTTTTAGAGAGAGAAAATACCTTAAAATTTTAGCGAGAGTAAATATATCAAATTTTAAAATGAGAAAATACCTAAAATTTCTTAGAGAGAGAAATTATCTCAAAATTTTAAGAAAGAAACTCTCACATTTTAAGTTTTAGAAAGAGAAAGTACCTTAAAATTTTAGATAATGAAACTATATCATATTTTAAAGAGAGAAACTACTTGAATTTTTTTAGCGAGAGAAACTATCTAAAAAATTTTAAAGAGATTTCAAAGAGTGAAAGTATCTCAAAATTTTCGAGAGAGAAACTATATCAAATTTTAGAAAGAAAAAATATCTCAAATTTTTAGAGAGAGAAACTATCTCAACATTTTTAGAGAGAGAAACTATTTCAAATTTTAAGTTTTTGAAAGAGTAAGTGTATTAAAATTTTAAAGAAAAACCATATCAAATTTTAAAGAGAGAAACTATCTCAAAAATTTTATAGAGAGACAATCCCAAATTTTGAGTTTTAGGTAGATAAAGTATATCAAATTTTGTTGCCAAACAATGGACATGAAAACTGACTGTAAATAATACGTGAATTTTGTATTGTATATCCAAACAAGATATTCAAGGAATCCATTACAAGAATCTTTTATATTGGTTCATAGATTTTCTTGGATTTCAAATATTTAAAATTCCTAATTTCTTCTTATCCAAACGGGTCCTTATTAGTTTTCTCTCTCTTTGCTGATATGGGTATGGAGGATGTACCTCTAAGTTTGGTGATGGAGGAGATCAAAAAGTGTCGAAGAGCAAAGAGGGTTGCGGAAGAAAGGGTGGAGCCTGTTTGAAAATCCGGTGGAAAATTAGTGAAATGTGTTGATGCAACTCCGTCGGGCAAAGGTTATGTTTCAGCTAAAAAAAAAGAGGTTTATCATAGGGGTATTCGGTCGTCTGCTAGATTGGAGGCCCGTGGTGTCACGAAAGGTGGTTCTTCTACCGTTGCAATTGCTTTCCGTGATCTGGTGGTGGTGGACGTGGACTCGTCTTCAACAACTTCCTCTTCTTCTACAGATGACGAGCGCATTGAGGCTGTGATGTTGGAAGAGGTGTATTCGATGATGGTCCTTCTGAACCAGGTTCTTCCTATTATCCCTCCCCTCCTTGTATCTAATGAATTTCTTAGCATGAAAAGGGATGTTCTTTTTTTGGTATCTAAGTATAAACCAGTGATTTCGGCTTTACAAGGGACCAAACTTCCTAATCCTAATAACTCAAGGGTGAGAGAAGTTTGGGTCTGTGGTGCTGTTAGTTTTTGTGGGATTGATGCTATTGGTAATTCTGGTGGGCTATAGGTCCTTTGCGATCCTTTGGTTCTTCAAGAATTTGAGACTGATATTGAATAGAGATTTTTGCTGTTGGGTTTCAATGATCATACTTTGGGCCTCTCTTGGCGTTGTATAAATGTTTTATGGGCCTACTGTCTATGCGCTTAAAGCAGGTCTTATCTTATGGGTGGGGGGGGAGGGGGGGGGGGGGGGGGGGATATTTTAACTTTAATTGGTGGCCTGATGAATGCTTAACAGGAACTCCTATTAATACATCGATGAGGATGTTCGATAGTTTCATTCAAAACAATGCCTTTTTGGACCCTCCTATTATTGACTCCAAGTATACCTAGCCCAATAATAGTGTTGCTCATCTTGCAATGTCCAAGCTGGATAGGTTCTTGATTTCTATGGATTGGGTGTATGTTTTCCCTTTAGTCTTTGTTAAGTCATTGGTTAGATTATCCTCTGACCATCTCCCTATTTTACTAAGTACGAGGTTCTTAAGAGGTGGGTTGAAACCTTCCAGATTAGAGGTGAGTTGGTTGGAGGAGAAAGAAGTTGTTGAACTCATTAAAAGGACAAGAATGTATTGACTCTCGTGTTTTGAGTAAGAAGGCGGGTTTATTGTTGAAACTAGACATGAAAAAGACATATGAGAGAGTGGAGTGGGGCATTTTGCTAGAAATTTTAAAAAGAATGGGGTTTGGTGATAGGTAGCGAAGTTAGAGTTTTTGTTGTCTCTCTTCTGCCTATTTTTCGGTATTATTCAAGGGCAGCCCTATTGGTTTTCTAATGCGTGAAGAGGCCTTCGTCAAGGATATCATCTTTTTATATATCATCTATGCTAAATGTTTTAATTTAATGTTGAGCAGAGTGGAGAGTGTGATGTCTTTTATGGGCTTCAAAATCTCAGACTCAAGTATCATTGTTTCTAATTTATAATATGCCGGTGATACACTAACTTTTTGTGATGCTGAGTTGGTACAAGTGGAAAATATTGCTAGGCTTTTGGAAATTTGTGAGGTTACTCAAGGGCTAAAAGTCAATTTTCATAAATCATCTATGGTTGGCATTAACTACTCAGATAGTGTGGTAGACAATCTGGCCAATGTGATGGGATGTAAGATGGGGTCATTCCCTATCACCTATCTTGGTTTACATATCTCATATTCAAAGTTATCTATTGATGTCTAGGATAGAGTGCTTAAGCGGGTGCAAATCAAACTTGACCTGTGGAAGTACAAATACTTGTTGTTGGGTGGAAGGGTGACTTTGTTAAGATCATGCTTGGCTAACCTTCCGGTTTATCAGATGTCCTTGGTCTATTCCTACTTCGATAGGAAAAAAATTTGAGAAGATGATGAGAAATTTTCTTTTAAGTTCTTGTGGAGAGGTTAGAAGATTCTATTTGTTAAGATGGGATAGAGTTTGTACTCCTAAACGTGAAGGTGGTTTGGGTATTCGAACTGTGTGAGAAGGTTTAATCAAGCTTTGATCTGTAAATGATGGTCGCGTAGTCTCTATTTGAAAGATCACCTATGGTATCAAGTACTTTTTTAGAAATATGAGATGGATAAATACGAACTTTGGCTTGGAGGTGGTAGAGGGAAGGAGACTTCTCATGTGTTGAGGGCTATTTCAAATTGCAGACCTATGATCTCAGGTTATTTCAGATGGAATATTGGATGTCGAAGTCAGGTTTTGTTCTGGCACCATAGTGGATTGGAGATTTTCCTCGCAAATATGTTTTCCTAGAGTTATTTGGGGTGGTGTCCAAGCCAAATATTAAGGTTTGTGAAGCTGTTGAACGTAGAGGTCACTTGATTTCGTGGAATATTCCCCTTATTTATAGGCGTTTGAATAATATGTTGTTGTCCCAATGATGTTCATTGATGGAATTTCTGGATAAAAGTTATATTTCATAGAACGCTGAAGATATGATGATGTGGGAGATCAAAAGTGATGACATGTTCTCTGTGAAATCTTGCTATAATCTTTTCTTCCATGATCGTTAGAAATGGTCTTGCCTTGACATTATTTAGATTTGAAAATGACCAATTCCTCATAAAGTCCAAGTAGTTATTTGGTTGGCAGTGTAGGATAAAGTATTGACCATTGATAATTTAATTAAAAGGGGTAAGATTCTACCAAATGTTTGTTTGCTTTGCAAAGAGGATGGTGAAGCGACTGCGCATTTGTTTATTAGCCCTTTTACATTAAGAATTTGGCATTTGCTGTTTGGAGTGGTAGGCGTTACTAAGGTGCTTCCACAATCCGTAGTTGAGATTGTATCACAGTTAACTCTTCCTTTTCTGCCCAAGATTGGGAGTGTGATTTGGAAAGCAAAATGTGTGATTCTTTGGGAGGTGTGGAAGGAGAGAAATAGGAGCACTTTTGATGGGACGTCCTTGCCTTTTGATAAGATTATTCATATTATCCAGCTCTCTATTCAGGCTTGGCTCTCAATTACCAAGGAAGATTGGGGAATTTCCAATGTAGATGTTATTGTCAATCTCATTAATCCTTTTTCTATGGGTGTTGATGATTATAGGCAGAAAGGCTTGTAGCTTGCTCCTTCTCTGGACTATCTAAAGCTTAATTTTGATGGAAGCTCATTTGGCAACCTTAGTCAAGCTGATATTGGTTGTGTGTTATGTGATTGTTTTGAAAATATTGTATTTACATATGCATGCCCGATAGTTATTGCAACTGCTAACTTTGTTGAACTGAGTGCATTGCTTAGGGGATTGAAAATTTCATTGCAAAAAATTTGGGTATTAGTTACATGATCGAAGGGGATTCGTTGAATGTGATTAGATGGTGCAACAAGGAGCAGAAGGTGCTGTGGGCACTCCATTCTTTATGGTTACAGATTATGGATGCGATTATGTCGTTATGTGTCTCTTGTTCCGATGTCCATCATGAAGCAAATGTTGTAGCTAATGCTTTAGTTAAGGGTGGGGCTTCACTATCTTCCTTTGTGATTTCTGATGATGTAATTTCCTTTTCGTAGTTATTAATAAAAAGTACGAACTTCGGTAAAAAAAACAAGATAAGATAAAAAATCTATGAGATAGAGAGAGGGTAATAAATTTTGTCCGCTTTCGGCTCCTCAAGATTTATAGGTATGGGATAAGTCTTAAAAATAGTATTGTATATTTCCTATTCAACAGTCTTTTTCAACCGATTGACTTTTACCCTTCCGCACTATTCGTTAAATTTAAATTTCATAAATAGAGTTGAAACTATATTTTCCTGTCGTCCTAATGATTTCTACACCAAAATTGCACAAGTTTCGATTGAAGGTGCCATTTTACTTCGTTTTTTAAAAAAAAGATTAACACCTTATGCATATCACCGCCAAACTTTTCCCACCCTCACACTTTTCAAATTACACTACTAACCCCAATGTTATTTATATTTATATCTACCTCCAAGCAAAAAAAGTAGTCTTTTTAATACAGAATTACCTTCTATAAATTTAAGATAGCCTTTCTCTAAAACATGAAATTTGAAATTTTAGTTAGATAAACTATCTCAAAATTTTTAGAGAAAGAAACTATATATTAAATCTCAAGTTTTAGAGAGAAATTATCTCAAAATTTTTAGATTGAGAAAATGTCACAATTTTCAATTTTTTACCACATAAATAACTTTTTATATTGAAAAATTATCTCAAATGTTTAAGAGAAAGAAATTATATCAATATTTCAAAGTCTGAACACAAACTTTCTCAAAGAAACAATCTCAAATTTCATATTTTTAGATAAAGATGGAAACTTTTATAGAGACAAACAAACTATCTCAATTTTTTTTAAGAGGGAAACAATTTAGAATTTCAAGTTTTAGAGAAATAAACTATGTCAAAAAATTTTGAGAGAAACTTTCTCAAAATTTAAAATTTTTGAAAGAGAAAATATCTCAATATTTTTTTAGAGGGAAACTCTTTAGAGTTTCAAGTTTTAGAGAGATAACCTATCTCAAAAATTTTAGAGAGAGAAACTTTTTCAATAAATTCTTAGAAGAGATAAACTATCTCAAAAAATTTAGAGAGACAAACTTTCTCAAAAAATTCTTAGAAAGAGAAACTATATCAATTTTTTTTAGAGTGAAACTATCTCAAATTTTAAATTTTTAGAAACAGTAAATATCTCAAACTTCAAAAATTTTAAATTGGTGGTATTTTAATAATAAAATACTACTGCTTAGTTTGTGGGTGGAAAATGCATAGTATTTAAATTAGTGGTGTGGTTTAAAATATGGATCTCGAGTAAAATTGCACTTTTGATGTGTTTCATATTCTAAAACATTTTTTAAAACTTTTCCATTATACAAATTGGGCATTTAACATTAAAAAAAGAAATAGAAAGGGAGAGCATTGGGCACTTCAAGGAGGCACACAAAGATCATTCTGGTTCCCTGTGTTGAAATTATGGCGAAACTGTATAATATTTATCTTATAAAGTAGAATACTAGTATATGTTCGTGATGACTAAGCTAGAGGTTAAACATTGGTCAAGGTTCAAAAATCCGTTACAAACTTTGTAACAGCCAAGGCCCGATGCAAAAAAAAATGGAACCACGACCTGGACCGTCGACCCCAAAAACTGTATTGGATCGGTGGATCGGCACGTCGAATCGAAAAATTGGCCGAATCAGCAAATTTGGTTTCAAGTGTTTTTTCAAAAAATCACTATAATATTGCATTAGGTATATCTAAAAATAGTTTTCTTTTAGTTTTTAAAAGAAATTAAGAGTAGTGCATTAGGTACTTTCATTACTTTGTATAAATATAGTGAGATATTGTTTTCCTGTTTGGATGTCTGTATAATTCTTAATTATAATATATTATTATAATATTACATTAAAATAATTTAAAATATTAAAAAACACTTCCATATTATAAGATCAAAAGCAATAATTTCTCATATAAAGTGAAATTAGTATCGCATTAAAATATCAAATACTTATTAATGTGTTTTACTTATCCAAAATTATCACAACCTACCTAACTATAATATTATATACTGAAATTGAAATTGAAATTTTTGGTTTATATTTTATAATTATTTTATTATACAAATAATCTTAAATATCTTATAATATCATCTAATCTAAAAAGCCTTATGTACAACTACTAAAATAAAATAAAAAATACATTACCTCATTTATAATGAAAATTAATTAATTACTAAAACATAAGTTTTGATTATCAATATATAATTACTAATTATAAAATTATAATAAATATAATTAAAACATTATTAGAAAATGTTTCTATATGATATGATTAAAAACAAAAATAAATAAATTTTAATGTTATGACATTAAAAGAAATTTAAAATATATATATATTTTACCTAAAAAATGAAAAACAAAGATATCAAAAAAAAAATTTTAAAAAAAAAAGAGCCTCTCTGCCGCACGCACAACACCTACAAAAAAATTTAATATGGTAAAAAACCCTATCATATGGTTTCCATATTAGTCATTTAATTAAGGGAAAATATCTCCATACCCCCCATTTTTAAGTTTTATATCTCACTAGACCCAATGGTTTCAAGACATATATTGGGTCATAGAAATTCTAAGCCTTGTATCTTCTAACCCCTAAGCTAACTGTATCCTTTTAAATCAAATTTTTTGCCCCAAATAAATATAATAAAGACATATCTTTTCTAAACACCATTATTTCTCTCTCTTCACATGATTTTCCCTTAAATCTCACTCTATGACTTTTCCCAAACCGTCTCTCATTCTCTCTCTATTTTCTCACTCTCTCTCTCCATGGTTTATTTTTCTTTATATATTTGCTTGATTTCTGTGGATTTTTTCTATTGATTGGTTGGATATTATTCGCATGGATGATTAACTGTATGTAGATTGTGCTTGTTTTTGGAACCCAAAATGAGAGAGGGCTTTCGGGACACATGGGATCGAGAGAGAGAGCGAGAGACCTCGAGAGAGAAAGCGGGGGAAAATACAAAAAGAGAGAAGGGGTTTGGGAGAATCTCAAAGGAAGAGAGAGAAAGAGAGAAATTTGGAGGGAATATATCACGTAAAGAGATGAAGGGTTTAGAATGAACATGTCTTTTTTATATTTGTTAAGGCTAAAAAAATTATTAAAAATGGATAAAGTTAGTAAGGGGGTTAGGATACATATTTTAAATCCTTGGGTCTCTTCAGATATGAAAACCAAAAATAGGAGATACGGGGATATTTCCCCTTTAATTAATTAACGTGTCATATGGTAACAATTCTAATTAACGTACCATATGGTAACAATTTTAATTAGTGTAACATCCTAACAGGCATGGCCGAGTCATGAGGAACTTGACCGGGTCTGCCTTAGATATTAACTTGACCTCGTTAGCGAGCAAGTAATAGTAGAGCTTCTGTACCGCACATATCAAGGATAGGCTCACCTTTTCGATGGGAGATAGTAGGGCATTGTCTCTTTTCCTCCATCATTATTCTACGTCAGGAGTTCCCCGAGTGACTCATCAAGGGCGGTCACGTAGAGGATGAGAGGCCTTCCTAACACTGGTATAGAGAGTACTGGTGGATTCAACAAGTACTGCTTGATATCTCACATCGATCATTTTAATGAACATGAAGCTCTCTAAAGGGCTTAAGGCCCATAGCTTTATTGCTCATGCTTGAGTGAGACGTATGCTTAGCATGCAGCTAGGACCAATTATTGCTTGTGAGGCCCGTTTATTAAAAAAAAATTAGACATCTCAAAATAAATAAAAAACTTGTTTCAAAAAATTTTTAAAAAATATGATGTTTCAAACAAATTCAATGACATCAGAACCAGTTCCATGACATCAGATCATATCCATGACATCCTGACACGTGATTCTCTACCGTAACACGACCGAATCCTGTTTTATTCGCAGATCCATGACGGCTCCAACAATACCCGTCCGAATTGGCACAACGATTTTTTGAACCTTGAAAAATAGTTGATGTAAAGGCTTGATGCCCATTTTTGTTGTAACAATCATCACCAGTGGTAACAGTGAATTGATATCCGTGATTATAAGAGTCGTATTAGGTATATTGGTTAGGATAAAGTTCCTTTTTAATTATCACCCATGATAACGGTGCAAGTACCCATTTCTGACTCTAAAAATAACATTTTAATGAATCGAACAAGGTTCGGCATTCTGGATCACCCCCCCTAGATTTTTTTTATCTGGCTTGGTAGATTGGCGATTTGGTCTGTTGAACTGAAAATTTAAAAAATTTAAACCATTTGGTGGGTCCGGTTCTGGCCTGTAGAACAAGACCGAGCAAGTCAAATCAATGATTAAAAAAATAAAAAAAAATGTGGAATTGATTCGTATCAATTCTTTGACAGTACCGGTTGGTTCATGAGATAACCAACCAATTCCCGATATTTTATAGGATCTGAATATACCCGACCAATTCCCAATCCCGATTTTGATTGGCCACAATTTTTTAAACCTTGGAATTGAGTATGATAGCATGCAGTTCTTGACGACCATGATGGACATGAAATCCAGAAAAGGAAAAGCTCCATTAGCCACAAGAACCGTCGAAACAATATTACGTTAAAGGAAGATACTACAAAACATCTATAGGCGAAAATAAACAGTGATTTCACCTACCCTCATCACCGTCCAAAGTTTATCGCACGGTCACGATTGTCCGATAGTGCTTCATTTTTCATTTTGTTTTCTACTAATCAGAATGACTTGAAAATTGGAACGTGTGTTCATAAAAAATAAACGAACCTACAAAAAATATCAAAAAATTACATGAAACAAATTGATCAAAATATCCCCGAAATGTTTCAAGGGAATTTTGGTCAAAAAAAATTCGCAAATGTTTTTTATATATTTTTATTAAGTGTATCTCACTAAGATGTACATACGCTCCAAATTTCGGATCATTCCGATTTGTAGAAAAAAAATGAAAAAATAAAATACTATAAAACAATCCTGACCATACGATGAACTTTAGACGGTGATGAAAATAGACGAAATCACTGTTCATTTTCGCCTATAGGCGTTATAAAGACTTTTCCAACGTTAAAATATCATCTAGTTGCAGGATGGAAAAAGTTTATATAAGATTGTAACATTAAAATCTAAAATTACATATGCACCTCAAAAATCCATACGAAAAGGCATTCTAATTGATCATCTCGACCACAAGATGTATGAATGTAAAAAACAAAAAAAAAAAAAGTTTTTGAATCCCAAAAATAGTGCATCTTACAACACATTATCTAGACCATCCATTTTCAATATTTACATATATTTATAGATCTACTTGATTTTAACCATTTTTAGAATTTAAAATTTTATAATTAGATAAGAAAATAGATTTTCAGATAATCCTAATAATTTTTTACACCAAAATTACATGTTACAATAAAATTTTGAGACACGCCTTAAATATGGATTGTTTAAGGTTGTAACCTTATGGAAACCACACCCTTGCGGGATTTGCCTAGTGTTTTAAAACCTGACAATTTTCAATCCGGATAGCCAATCAATATGTGAAATAGATCAGTACCGAACCAATTCTAGAATAGTATGGATCCCAAGACCGATTCCACACGAAAAGCTCTATTTTTTTTTTTTTTTAAGCTTATCTAATATTGTCCTAGATCCCCTCTAAATCCCTACACTCTAAACCTCCAATTTAAATTTGATTTTAATTTACTTTTTTTAAAAAAAAAAAAATTATCATTGATATGGGCAATTTGAGAATGATCTGGATAACCGATCCAACCTATCAAGATCAAGCATCAAACTGTGAAGAGAGATTTTAAAAAAGAAAGAAAAGACTTCTAATTGGACTGCCCGGGCATTTATTTGGGCTGGCCCAGCCCCAGGCCCAACCCAATAGATTCTTTTAAGCCAGGCTCGACAACCATATTTTTCAGGCTGGGGCTTCGGGGCCGGGCCTAAAAACGTTTTCAGGGTTTTCCAGGCCCCGCCCGGTGGCAGCCCTAGTTCCCAACTTTGTGTTGGAAAGCCAACTTGGGGTCCTAAGCAAACGTAGGGGCTGAAATTACAAAAGAACAGGAAATTTTAAGGAAGACATAAGGCCATATGTGCTAATTGCGGCAAGGGAAAACACAATATTTTTTATTTCTTAATTATTTCGTTCTCCCAGACCTCATTTGCCAAGGTCCTCTGCATCTCCTCGTTATGTTCCCTCACCCACAAAAATGATGGATAACATAAATCAATGAGGTTAAAAAAAGGAAAAAGCAAAAAGTTCCCAACAATATTGTTACAACAAACCGGTTTGCCGTGCAAAATTAGAAGCTCTTCAAGATCTTCTCTCTAGAAACCCCTCCTCTTACCAGAAGGGATATAACATCCTGCAAAACCACGTCGATATAGTCAATGTCAATGGCATCTCAAACTTGATTTTTCTACACTGAGTAGTGGACAGATAGTTATATCATTAGCCAATAATAAAGAACTGTACATTGCATGTCCCAGGGACCCACAGAGAGAGTTTGTAGTGCATTGATTATTCGACAATGATTCTCTTTGTCGGCTTCCTTCGCTACGAAATCATTTTTCAGGGAATGCAGGTTCTTGGTTTGGATGAACATTACTATGATGGTTGAGAAGGCTTAGAGTAGTTTTGAAGGTCATTTAACAAAGTTTTTTGACTTAATTTACAGTTGTATGATCAATTCAACAGTCATGTAGAAATGCTCCTAAGAGGCATGCCATAATTTCCTTTATTTATGCACACATGCACATATAGCATTTCAGTTTACAGTTAAATAGCACTTGTGACTTCCCATGGAAGATAATAGCAATCATGATTTACAAGGTGCAAGTAACTTATCAAAACATATCATTCGGGGATACAATTCATGAACAGCTACAAATAGCATCACAAAGCACAGCGTTCCCTCATGAGATACAAAATCAATTATCCAATTTTCTTTTTTTCAGAATGTCAACTGCTTATTCAAAACATTTTCACTATATAATTAGTACAATTGTGACCTCCCTATACCAATGGTAAATGGTATCATGGTATACAATCCCTTAGTTATATTATTTTATTCTCTTTTGATAGTTGAACAAGCTGATTTATTTAATCTAAAAAAAATGATAGAACATCTTATTGGCATGCTACAATAAGAACACGGGGTAAGCTTGTCTTAGTTCAAGCCTCCCCTAGATGGTCTTAGCATGTTTTCAAAAGCCTAGCTCACCAACTGAAGAACATAAAAATTATGATGTTTCCTAACCTTCAAACGGTACAGAACCATTCTAACCAAATCAAATTCAAGATCTAAAAACCTTCGTTCGTCAATCAAAGAGTTTCATGGAACCCAAATTTACAAGATTGCGTTTAAGATGTGCATACAAAGAAATACAAAGAACAGAATAACAGAGTAAGATCAAAGCACACAGCACACCAAAGTAATAAACTATTAAGAGCAGCAGCAAAACTTACAAGCATAAGCAGGAAGATTTAAGCACACCAAAACAGGAAACTAGGCTGAGAGGCTCTAAGCAGCACTATGCCTTCACAAACAACCTAAGGGGCCTTTTATAGGCACCGGATTTGAAATCCGAACTTCAAACCATAATAATTTAACAAGCTGGCCTGTACAGGTGCCCATTATGAACAGTAAAAAGTCGATAAACAGTGGACAGGTGGCCGACATGAACAGCAAAAAGTCGATGAACAGTGGACAGGTGGCCGACATGAACAGCAAAAAGTCGATGAACAGTGGACAGGTGGCCAACATCAACAGTGAAAGGTAGATTCGTCCTTATCTTGAGCAGTGATCTGTCCTCATCTTGACCAGTGATTTGTCCTCATCTTGAACAGTGATTCCATTATTTAATCCGGTGTCATAATCTAAAGGAAAGCCATCAGAATTATAACTGGGTGAAGAATGGTTGGACAGGCTATGTGAGGGTCCAATGTAGGTATCATATCCCAACATCGCAATTAGAGTTGCGAGTCTGACAATGTTGTCAGATAGAAAAAATAAAAAACTATTCTACATGGCTGTCAATGTATTCCAGTTTTTTCTTTCCACCCAAAAATAGTCTAATCGAACTGACCCATTCTTAAAAGTTGGTACCATCAAATCTGACTGTAGTGATTGGGATCTAGATGACTCCATATTTGATGCCAGTAGAGCCATTCTCTACTATAGTTAAGATCTGGTTACATCCTCAGATCTTAATCAACAATTGAGATCAAATTGCACCTTTTGATCTCTTCAAATAAAAGGTTTTACAGACACTTTGATTGGGGCATACAAACACTAATAATTCCAACAACTAGATTTTCGAATAAATACTTGATCGGCATCCAAAATGATATATATATATATATATAATAAAGAAAAAAATAAAAAAAAACTCACCTCCATTGGCACAGATACTGCTGGAAGAAAAAGATCAGGTTTTAGGGCATGATGATGCCATCTAACCCAAAGGATGATGTCAGCCCTAAACACAGTTCTTGCACACTTTTTTAAGATCGACCCCTGCTACAGTACCATGCTACACTACCATCCTTACTGATCTTCAAAATTGGACTTAGCTTATTGGCCACATTGCTTAGATCCCTATCCAAAGTTATGGCATGCACAAATAATAAACAGAGACTCACTGCCAAATTTCAGAATGCTTGTTCCAAATAGTGACCACTCACCATGATATCACCTTCTTGTCAGGGGCATTTTTGTTATTGGATCTGAGGTACAGTTTTGCAATAACTAACATACAGCATTACAAAACACTGTGGATAACTAGAATTAAAAAACAGTTCCCCTGGAAACAAACCATCTCCTTGACCACCAGATGACATCAAGGGCGGCAACTTCTGGATCTCTACATCCGTAACAAAGTGCTACTCACATCAGATATCGATGTAACCATTATTTCCAACACGCCAACATGGCACATCACATCACCCAGTGTTACACATAGAACCCAATCCCATGCAACAATGACGGTGTACCGCAATATAGAACCAGCCCTTAACTACCCAACGCAACAAACACCAGACAACCAACCTAACCTATAAACTATCAAAATCATCCAAATGCATCCAGCCTGAAGTCAAGCAGAAATTGTAATATATAGCCCGACCTAAATCCTCTTTCTAGCATGCACTGATTGGCCATGGAAAAGACTTCACAAATCAATCTGATCAGTCATGCTTTGCTTAACTACCATCATTTATTTCACAAAAATCACAAGAATGTTAATTGTTCCCTTGATTTTCCAAGAACAAGAAGATGAGAACCTAAAACACAACAAGCAAAGAACTACAAAGCAAGGGCAAAACAATAATCTATCGAACTACGGATGGAAAGTTTATAGGCCAAGTTGACTGACCTCTGTCATTTGTTTGTGCCCGCAAAGCACTGCACCCGTTTCAAAAGGGTCTGATATCTGCTTGGCTCTTGCAAAAGCAGCCTGCAATATGCATCAAAACACTATCAGAAAAGGAAACAATTTCCTCCCAAACCAAATAGGTATGGTGGAAACGGTAATACTGGAATAACGTTGTAGTGCCTTAAGAAAATCGAAACCTGTTACCTGCACATAACCCCGTTCACCTTTCCAACTATCATCCGGTCGAGATAATACAGGAATAATTTTAATTCCAGAAGATTCCCAATGCTTGAACCTATCCTGTAAAACAAGAAAATATACAAACTTCATGCATTTTAGATCAAATCACTCTAAATTTTAATGGCTAGAAATACTATATCCAAACCAAGACAATTATTTTAACTCCTTTTATCATCTAAAACAATCAAGATTAATACCATCTTTCAGACCTGATAAGCCATTCTCTGAAGATTCCTAGCCCCATAATAAAGTCGCACATCTGGTCTCTTATCAGCATCAAAACCTGACTCTATAAGTGACCGAATTGGACTGCCCATATAAACAAAAGCTATTATTCAGTCATACGAATGAAATGTTCCAACAAAAGATTTTCTCAAACTATTTGTTGCACCAGTTACTGCACTAATTTACAGATTCCTCCTCGTACAAGTAACACATAGTACATGTAGAAGAAATACCAAACTGAAAAAGAGTAAGCAAAGATTTCTATGGGCCCTCAAGAATAAATAAATAAACAAACACTATAAACTACCACAGATAACGAAACTCCATAGTCAAAATGACTTAATTTCTCTCTCAATAGGTGTAATGCTTTTCTCTTTCATAATTCACAACCAAAAAAAGAATGACTTAATTCTTTGATCACAAAGGGCACAGCTGCACAACAAATGATTAATTATAAGTCCCAAAGTTTTCCAGTGAAATCCTAAAGAGCGTGGAAAAATAGCATATAAATCCCCTTGGAACAAAAGAGCTGATGATCATATCAAACATGATGGCGTGAATATTTGCTTTTATCTTGCTCCTATTGGCAAAGTCCTACTACGGAAGAAAGATTTGTTCTTTTGTCCGGCCATCAAGGTCCTAAATTGCAATCTGAGCATATGTGGAATCCAATTGAATTCAGTGCTTTAAATTAAAGACCAAAATAACTCGCTACACTAAGTTTATTCCATCAGCAATGGCATGTCACATAACATGATATAAAGATGCTATTTAGCTTGAAGGAGCCCGGGCTTGGTGGTTATGGTGTTGGGGGCAAAATGTATTTCAAGGTTGGGTTTGAGTCTGTGTTTATTGACATTTTATCAAGACTGCATTTACACCATGTTATTTTTTATAGCTTATTGTCTCTTTGTAATTATTTGTTGATGATTTTTCTCAATATTCAGTTTGGGTTTAGTGGCTTTTTTCTATATCTAGAAGTTTTGCTTTTTTTTCCTAGCTTTGTTTTAGTAAATTACTAAATATTTTCTAGTATAGGTTTGGGTAGCTTGACGAAATTTTCCAAAATGGGATGCTTTATTGAAGATTGAAGTTTGATTTGTTGCATCCTAGAATTAAAGCATACATACTCAAGAATGGTTCTAAATGGTTTTGTGAATTTTTCAGGTTTGGGTGTTTGTTACTTTAATCCTTTTGTTGAGTAGAGGTACCATTGACCAATGTCATCTTCCAATTCAAATAAACAAGTTGATCCAGGAAATGAACTATGCATCTTTGCATAATATAAACAATAGGAATAAGGTGAAATGCAAATTTTGTAAGATTATTTATAATGTCAGCATAAATTGAATAAAGAAAATGATGGATATTTCTCTATTGATGAAGGTGAGTCTGAGGTGGGCTCTAAAAATAATAGGCATAGAGGGCTCGGGTAGGAGAAGACTCGAGCAAAAGGGCCTCTAGATTCTTACTTTCCCCTGATCCTGAGGGTGCAGTTAGAGATAAGAAACAGGCTACAATCAGTGTTTTAAAATGCAGAATGCGGTTCCGATGCAGCGATGCGGCTTGATGCAGTCCAGTTGCGGGTGCATCACCCCGATGCGGTCAACAAATATAAAAAAATTCAAAGAATCTCAAAAAATAGGTTAATGCATGGAAAGAACGTGGAGGTGATTTATGTGATTGTAGGTATCTAATTTATTGGTTAACTCCAATATTATTGATTGTCAAAGGCTCTGAATCCCCTGATAGAAGAAATTAGGATAAGATCATAGAAACTGACTTTATAGCAGAATTCATATTATCAAACTTCTTCAAAACAATGCCCAAGCTAATCCCAATTGACAACCCAACCAACACCTAGAGCAAATCAACAATTTTTCCCCTCTTCGTTTGATCCAAAAACAGCCATTGTTTATTGTGTTTGGGGGGGCTTAGTTCCCCCCAAAATCCTTTCCCCCTCTTTTCAGGGGGGAAAATGACAACCCACGAGCTATGAGGCGCATATGCACTATGCACTATGCGGCCGCATATGTGGGCGCATCCCATCAAAGCGCATATGCGCCCCTACGTGATGCGCTTCAGGGCATAGTGCATTATGCGACCGCAAATGCGGCGATACAGCTGCATTTTAAAACAATGGCTATAATATAGAACCACTTCAAGAAGGAAGATAGGGGTCAAGTATGTCAATATATAGCCCGATTTTAAATGTCGATAGCTTCAATAGCTACCAAGTTATGTTGGAAGCAGTGGCATAGTTTAGGCTGTTTAAAGGTTCCTACACCTTATGAGCTCAATGAGCCCTTGATAAAGAAAGAGGTGGAGCTCACAAACAAGAACTTGAAAGCCCCACAAGGATGTATGGATTTACAATAATGGACAGATTTAGGGCTTAATAGGAGCAGGAGAGTATTACAAACTTTTTGGTGAATTATCCAATTGGGACTATGATCATGAAGTCAATTGATGCATCTAAGGAATCTCATATTACGGAGTTTTGCTTTTAGCATTGTAAGGATATCTTAGAGGACCTTGATAAGAAAGAAGAATCCAGACCCCTCTCGCCTGCAGAGGCAGAACTTAGACAATTAACCAAAGTGGAGTATCTTTCAACACTCAAAAAGGAAGAGATTTATTGGTACCAAAGGTCTAGAGTTACTTGGCTTAAATCAGGGGACCTAAATACCAAATTCTTTCATAGAATTGCAAATTGCCAAAGCCGTATGAATCTGATCCAGAATATTAAAGTTGGAGAATCGTTGCTTGACTCTGCTCCAGATGCCGAAGAGGCCATCATTCTTTACTTCAGGAACCTTTACTCAGTTCAAAACACACCTAGACCGAATATGGGGGATCTGAGCTTCAAAAGCCTTCCAATCCATAAAGCAAATTGGCTAGAACGACCTTTCTCAGAGGAAGAAATCGAGAAGGCAGTGAACGACTTGGCCTCTGATAAGGCGCCTAGTCCAGAAGGCTTCCCCATGGCTTTCTTCAAAACATTTTGATCCACCCTCAAGGAGGACTTCAATTTGTTTCTGGAGGAATTCTACAACCGGGGAAAACTTAATAGAGCCCTGAATGCTACCTTCATTGTAATGGTGCCAAAGGTAGAAGGAGCACAGGAAATCAAAGACTTCCGGCCTATCAGTCTCCTAAATTCCTCATACAAGATTCTCTCCAAAGTCCTTGCTTCCAGACTCAAAAATGTCCTCGACTTGATCATATCCCAATCCCAATCTGCCTTTATTGAAAACAGACAGATTTTGAACAGCGTGCTGGTTGCTCATGAGTGTATTCACTCTCGAATTAGACAGAAAAAACCAGATCAATTTTGATAATTTTCAAAATTGATTGGGAGAAGGCGTACGACCTTGTTGATTGGTCAATTCTAGAACAAACCCTGTGCAGAATGGGATTTGGCAAAAGATGGATAAAGTGGATGAAAGGATGCTATTCTAGCACTTTCTTCTCAGTCTTAATTAATGGATCTCCTAAAGGTTTCTTCCCCTCTTCTAGGGGACTGAGACAAGGCGACCCCCTATCGCCCTTTCTCTTCACTATAGTGGGAGAGGTCTTCAGCCAATCAATATCGAGGTTGTACCAAGCTGGGTTTCTATCTCGGTTCAAAACCAATAGAACGGGGCCTAGTGTAACACACATAAAATATGTGGACGACACCCTAGTATTCCTTGATGCAAATAAGGCTGAAATTCAGAACCTATATATCTTCCTCGCCTGTTTTGAGTTGGCGACCGGATTTAAGGTCAACATGACAAAATCCAAAATGATAGAGTTGGCCTTAACTCTTCATCAATCAGGAATCTGATAACGGATTGGGAGTGTCCAGTGGAGGAATTCCCAACCTTCTACCTAAGGCTACCACTTGGCCTTAGAAAACCAAAAAAACAGATGTGGGCCCAGGTCATCGATAAAATAGATAGAACGTTGGCAAGATGGAAAGGGCGATACCTGTCTATGGCTGGCAAGTGCACCCTTCTCAAAGCATCTCTGGCCAATACCCCGATTTACTTCATGTTGCTCTTTCAAATTCCGGCATCAGTAGCTAAAAGGATAGAACAGTTAAAGAGGAACTTCCTTTGGTCGAGTTCAGCAGAAACAAAGAAAATCCATCTAGTTTCTCAGAAACAGATTTGCTCAGACAAGAAGAAGGGAGGTCTGGGGATAAGAGACATTAGAAAACAGAATTGGGCCCTTTTGAGGAAATGGTGGTGGAGGCTAGCAAATAATGAGAATCAACTTTGGACACAAGTGATAAGAAGCAAATACAAAATCTCCTCTCAAAAGTGGCTGCCAAAGACTGATTCCTATTCCACAAGATCAGGCATCTGGATGACCTTGATTTCTATCCTCCCTTAGTTCAGAGCTAATACCCGCTTTCATGCAAGAGGGGGGAATAGAGTGAGAATCTGGGAGGATTTGTGGATTGGCTTTGCACCACTTAAAGAAAGATTCCCCCCTACTATTTGCTATCTCCAGCCACAACGACTCAATGATAGAAGTTGAAATGACCTTATCCGGCAACAATAGGACGTGAGGCCCATCTTTTAGAAGGTCCTTGAATGAGGAAGAACTCCTTCAATTTGCAACCTTGAGTTTTGAATTGAACGGACTTTTCCTACCACTATCAAGGACGGATTCCATCATTTGGTCCCCGTCAAGTTCTAGAAGGTTCTCTATGGCCTCCTTCTATAGAGTCTTGGTAGAGGCGACAGCCTCTGCTAGCCAATCCAATAGAGCTTGGAACTCTATAGCCCCACCAAGAACTAAACTCTTCCAATGGTTAGCATTCCAAGGGAACCCGCTAACCTTAGACAATCTCCAGAAAAGAGCATTCCAATTCCCTAACAGATGTATTATGTGCCTTTCTGAAGAGGAAACAGTAACACATCTGCTATTACATTGCTACTTCGCTTATTCTATTTGGAGCCAAACAACTCAGCTATTCGGACTCTCGTGGGTTCTTCCACATTCCGTCCAGGCTCTGTTATTATTGTCCTTTGAGGATAGCTTTAGGAAGTCGGGGAAAATTCTCTGGAAAGCTTCAGTAGCAGCTATCCTCTGCCACATATGGGGGGAAAGAAATTCCAAGATCTTCCGAGGGAAAATGAACACTCCCCATACCACCTTCTAAAACATAACGCCCTCAGTTATTTTTTGGGCCTCCAAGCACAAATTATTTGCGAGTACTTCTGCCTCTTCCTTTTTGAGAGATAGGACAAACCTTATTAACTTGTGTCATCGCCAGACCCGAAGCACCCCTCGATGGACTCCTCCTCCAGAGGGACAAGTAAAGCTCAATTTCGATGATAGCTCGCTTAGAAACCCCGGCCCAGCAGAAGTGGAGGGGGGGGTATAGGAACTTCGAAGGACAAGTCCTTCTCACCTATTCAGAAAACATAGGTATGCAGGACTTGCAAACTGCAGAAGCCAAAGCCTTGCTTATAGGGGTCAAGAACTTTAATCTCTCTTGGGGAAGAACATTATAAATTGAAGGAGATACCAAAAACATTATCAAGTGGGGATCTGGGTTTAGTCAACCACCTTGATATCTAAACAATATCTTTGATGAGATTCATCACCTTTGCAGGGACCTGGAAGTCACTTGGAAGCACACCCGAAGCACTGCAAACGAGACAGCAGACGCACTCGCTAACAGCTGATCTGTGTGGTTGTTTCTCCCCTTGTAACAAATGTTGTAAAGGGCCAAATCTATAAGCCCCATCCTTGCTTTTCTCTTTTCTGCTATAGTAACAGGTGTTTCTATTAGTCTTGTTAGCCTTTTCGGCTTTATGTGTGTCTGAGCCTGTATCGTCTGGTCCTCCTCTCAGGGACTATGACTCAACTGAGGTCCACAAGTGGTGGACCCAACTCTGTCGATGTAACTTCCTTTATTTCTTAATGTTAAGTCAACTTCTCTCTCAAAAAAAAAAAAACAAATCCAAGCGAGTCGATTTGTACTCACCCGAGTCACCTGAATTCGATAGCCTGATGAATTAATATATTTATAATTAATTCAATCTTTGACTAAATCAATCATAATTGGTTTCTATAAACTTATGTTTCTATGCTTTTTATATTTTTGGAATACTTTTTTCTCATCTTTTACATAATCTTGTCATTTGCCCCCACCCCCCACAAAACAAAAAAACAAAAAAAAATATTTTTACCAGATTCTCAAGATTTTCCCTTTTTCTTGTTTCTTGACTTGCCTGAGTCACTTGGACCGCCAAAGGCCCAAGATCCATGCCCGATCTGTAATTTTTTATCATTGATTCTCAGTATAGTAGACTAGTGTATAGAGGACATGGGTGACCAGTAAGTTATTCAAGTAGTTTTTTGAGAAACGGTTGAATTTATAAAAGAAGCACAATTACATTAAATTTAATTTAATTAGAGGCTGCCCACAAACTGGGTGCTCAAAGTACATAAAGGAAAGAGAAGATGAGAAAGGAGAAAACTGGGGTTTAAAAGAAAAGCAGTACATGTTGGGTAAACAAAATTAAACCAGTCAGTAGCTATTATACGCAAGAAAACCAAAAGAGGTCTTCTTCGGGGGCCAGTAGATTAGGCAATGCATGGACTTCTTAGTGAGGACAGCAGCTATACTGTCAAGTTCGGGCTGCTGCTTTGACGAGGCTGGGTCTTCTCTTGAGAGAAGGGTCTTCTTATGAGAGAGGCAGCAGCACCGTCTAGAAGCAGATAATCTATCTAGCGGTTGAACCGAAAGGGAGAAGAGAGGCGAGAGAGACAGAGAAAAGAAGGGAAGGTGGAGGGAGAGGGATGAAAGTATGAGAGAGAAAAGCATGCAGAAAAGAGAGGCGAGGGAGGAAGGAAACGAAACAAGGAAAAGCTCTAAAGTTAAAGGGGTTAAAGAGGAGGAGGATGAGAGATGGAGAGAGAAGAATAGCTTGGGGGAGAAGTGGGTAAGGTGAGAGGAAAACAGAGGAAGGGAGGGATGGAGAAAAAGAGGGGAGGGAACACAGTAGGTTACAAAGATTGGAAGACTTAGTAAGAGAGAGGGAAAGGGTAGAGAGAAATGGAAGAGAAGTAAAAAACTCTAAAACATTTGGTTTTCCAATAATAATATTTTTTTTATTTTTTCCTTCAAGTAGTTAAAGATATGGTTTCCATCAATATGGTGCTGACAATCTGTTGTTGGAGAAAAGGCCACACATTTGTTGAACACCCTGGGTGGTGCACTACATTGACCACATTCTTAAGGCAATAACTAAGTTGAAAGTGGTGGACACAACAATCAAGAAAGCAAGAGTCATCATTGTTCTTATATACAACTACACTTAAGTACTGCCATACTGGCCATGAAGAAGAAGTTGACAAAGGAAAATTTGGTTTAGACGAAGGGTGACAAGATATTCCATCAAGTCTATAATGGCCCAGAAAGACAAAGCTCACGGTTGTGCTTTCTTTGAAGAATGAACCAAGAGCAAGCAATCGAAGTATGTAAAGGGGACGAGAGTGGGTGATATTGTTTTGCAAACTCAGTTTTGGAATGAGGTGGTTTACTCCCTCTAAGCAATCAAATCATTGTCGAAGGCCATGCGCATGGTGGATTGAGAGAAGGAAGATATTTCAAAGAATTATGTTATGAAGGTTTTCAAGGAAGATATTTCATATTATGAAGGTTTCCATGGAAGATATTTCAAAGAATTATGGCTATGAAGAAATAAGGTATTGTCCTGTTTGAAGATTGTAGAGGATAAGTAGAACACCTAGGCTACATAAGACCATACATGCAGCAGGGTATTTTCCCAACCTGCATTGTTTTTGTATTAATATTAAAATTGATCCTAAGGGTTGGATCATGGATGGATTTTTAGCTTATGCAGCATGAAATTCAACTGCCAAGGCCTCAGGTGGAAGGCCAACTCCTTGCAACATTAGAGTTGAATATGTATACATTCTCAATGGAGTCATTTGGGATAGATATAGTCAAAAGGCAAAGGAATAAAATTATCCAAGTAATATTTATACATACCCATTGTGAATTTGTGATTTGAGTACTTTCTTGATATATATAATAGTATTAGTAGAACTAGTACTACATATACATTACCATCACTCTATAAGTAATGTACCTCTATGATTGGTCACACAGGGGGGAAGCGCCAAGCAATTTTAAAGATGGCACTGCACGTTTTGAATCTAACTTGTAGCTCATCTAGTTGCTAGAGCAACATTAGTTATTCGATAATGATAATTTTTTAACTCATTTCCCTACTAGTCCTAAGTCTTATAAGTCCAAATACTCCCTATTAGGGCATCCCTTACTTGTATTATATTGTTTTATATTTTTCTTTTCTTTTTTTGATAACATTAACTTTGTATTACTGAGAGAATTGCTTTATATTTTTCTAAATCATGCATTCAAGCACTATCCAACATATCCATACAAAGAAAAGAAACAAACTTTAAGCAGAAGAAACTAAACAATCTTGTTAACGTCCAGTACAATCAGCAGTTGAAAGAGGGGTATCGTTAGCATCATCCTCAAATCCGTTTCCTAACTATTTGCAGTCGGCTACACGAATCCTGGTCCGTTATTCTACTTTATCAAGGGTCATACCCTCAGTGAGGCCATAAATCGCCATATATTTTCTTACTACTTCCAACCATGTCCTTTTGGGCCTACCCCTTGCTCTTTTTTAGCCTTCTACTTGAACCAACTCGCATCCCTTAATAGGTGTTGTACTAGGTCTATGCTGCACATGGCAGCCTCACCTAAGTCTACTTTCTCTCATCTTATCACCTATTGGAGCTACATTTAAGTTATCCTGAATGTATTCATTTCAAATTCTATCCTCTTCTTGTCTTGCCACTCATCCATCTCAACATCCTCATCTCAGCTACACTTATCCTATGGGCATGGTGTTTCTTAACCGCCAACCATGCCACGCCATAAAGCAAAACTAGTCTCACATCTATCCTATAGAACTTCCCCTTCGGCTCATTGGTATTCGTCAATCACATAAAACCCCGGTTGTACATCACCTCGCCCACTCAGCTCTAATTTTACATGAGACATCTTCCTTGATCTCTCCATTTTCCTGGATTATCGACCCAAGATATCGAAAGTGTGCTCTTTTTGGTATATCTTGGCCGTCAATTTTACCTACTTCATCGTCTCTACTTCGATTATTACTAAACTTTCATTCCATATACTCTATCTTGGTCCGGCTAATTTTAAAACCTTTAGATTCTAGAGCATCCATCCAAAGTTCTCACTTTGTGTTGACACCGCTTCAGGTCTCATTGATCAAAACTATGTCATCTGCGAACAACATACACCACAGCTTATAGGAGCTTAATTAAGCCGTCAATAACTACGACAAAGATAGCTTAATATATTTAAATAGAGGGCTATAATATATTTAAATAGACCTTATTATTGTCAGAGATATGAATAATTCTGCTGATGGGTTGGTCAATGTTGGAGATGATGTAGTATTCCCTAGAACGTTATAGTTGAGGCCAAGTTTGTGAGGCTACATGAAGCTCATTTGGCCCATTACATTATCTAAAGCTTCAAACTAAAGCATGAGGACATTACAGAAGAAGGATGATAGAGGACGCTAACTTAATGGAGACAACAGATGAACTATGATACGTCGAGGAGGGGGAATGACTCTAATGATAATGGCTTGCATTATTAGATTCAGATCACATGTGCAGCTGGTGACGATGATGAAGATGGTGAAGCACCTAGTGGTGGTGCTGATGACAGAACTCATTTTACAATTTGAGATACTGAGATTTGTTGTATTATTATGTGGTTTTTAAGTCTTTTGACTTATATGACTTTCTGTTATATTATGGTCAAGGGATGTTATGTATGGCATGTCACGACAAGTTAACAAAATTGTAACTCTTTAATTCATAAAATGTCGTATGATTGAGTCTAAAGTGATTGTCATTGTAAAGTTTTAATAATTAAAGTTTCAAACTAATGTATGTGTTCAAAATAGTATGGCGCGACAATAGACACAAAAAATTAAAAATAAAAATAAGGTGCCTCAATTGTGAGGCTGGCATTATAAAACATTGTGTGCTATGGAAGACGAATGGGGTGGAGTATCATCAACTCAGCCAGCTAGAAGTATCCTAGAGGTCTAGGGTCCTTCAGATCAGGCTGTAAAGTCTCCTTTTAACTGTAATAATATCTTCCATTTACTAAATTCCAGCGCACGAAGAAAATGAAAATAACAGCAAAAGAGAAAAGCAAGACCCAAGAATCTGCTAAGTATACAGGTCATTGATAGTGTCCCAACACATGCTCCTGAAAGCTACACAGATGTGAGCACCACTAGCCTGAGGTATGATTAGAAAAAGCATCAAGCCAAAAGTGGGAAGATTTCATCTATGACAGCAAGACTTGTCCAAATAAACAAGGTAGAGGCTAAATGTAATCTGAGTGCAGATCAAAATGAATGTGTAAATCAGGTTCATGTACTCTTAGCTAAAATATTGGAGAAAATTAGATGACATACAACAATAACGTAAAAGATATATTAAAAGGAAAATCTGTAAAAGTTTAGAATTTATGAAGTCTCTTACACCTCAGAATTAGCTAAAATGCTTCCCATGTATGACTTAAAATGCAAACATCAGCACTAAACAGTTACTAAATGAACTATATATTCGAATAAAATTAAAAATATAAGTCAAAAAACACCCTTGCTTCATGTGCTGGTTCAGAACTTTTCCTTGGGTAAATGACAAAGCCTACACCCATGGCGTGCTGTTTAAATCAGTTCTTGGCATTAAAAACATATAACCAAATACTCAGAAATAATTGGGAAAAAGCATAAGTACTTCATATCAACATTATCATCTGTTTGTGGGCAAGCCACAAAAAAATCTTCTCCTTAAGCCTTTCATTCCTAACGCTACTAGATCCAAGGGAGCACAAGGACAGTAGACAAGGGGACCCATAGCCAACAATCAGAATTCTTGCACATAGTACAACAACAACTCCCAACCTGTTGAAGTACTCAAGCAATTCTTGTATCATGAAGCAAACCTACAGCATTGAACATAAATTAAAGGAAACCTAATTGAGACAAAAACATCCCTAGAATTTATAGCAACCTCCATGAGTCAGGGAGGTACTATTGACATACAAATTCCAAATCCATTCAATCCAGATGAACCCAAGCATGCTCCTTGGTAAATATCAACATCCATAAGCTTCCTCTAGATGAATGATACAAGCCATACCAACTTTGTATAAAACTAGCTAGAGTTCATCCAAATTCTACCGAGCAGTCATAAAGCCCTCTTGTCTGGATATAAAACTCAAATGTACCCCTTGTTGCTAACACCCCAGCCATAATCATGTAGAAAACCAACCAGCGTAAGCATCAGATTAGAATCTCTTAAGGCCATCAAGATCGACACATAAGGAATAAGCGAAGAAGAAAGAGGTGTCACCATCCTTGCAAAGTGTCTAGGTCAATCAAAGAAAATCTGAGAAATTACCATACAGCCTCCCAATTTGTGTCCTTGATTACCAAAAAAGGCTAATGGGAAGGCATAAGTCCAACTAATCTCACCCTCCCAAAGGAGGAGATTGCTCTAGCAAGTTATTCGACCAAGATGGCTAACTTCAATAGCCTCTAAACTCCCCCACCTCTTTGTACTCTCTCTCCTTATATTAATACAATGTTAACTTTTTCTCAAAAAAAAACTTCAATAGCCTAAAAATATCCTAGATGCTCTGAAATCTATATAACTTATCAAACCCATCATGAGCACCATCAGCACCCTGCAACCCCAATGTACCAGCCGAACACATGCTTCTAGTTAATCCCTTACAAGGATAAGTTACCCTGAGGCTTCTTACTAACTTCTCAATTGCACTCCTTCCCCTCACACACGTCAGTTTTTCCTTGATTAGCCTCTCTAAATGCTCCTTCTATCATGGGATTCCACATCAAACAAAACTAAAGGTGTTCAAAACTCTAGCACATACATCAAAGTCAAAAAATGACACTCATGACGTTACATGAACTTAGCAAAATTTCCGTAACACTTTAAGAAAATTAATCCCCAACTCCCATGAAAGGAAAACCCATATATAAGCTATATGTCAAGGTGAACGAAGTTATTCGTAAGTAACAGATCCAACAGTCACCCAAAAAAGTGGCAGATCCAACAGTATAATTCTAGAAACTCCAATGAGTTTTCTCATACTAATTGTCATGTTCTTGGTAATAGAAGTATCCGTTTCCATATTTCATACGATGGAATTCAAGTTCTCTCTATGGAATTGCCATCATTTCCCCAAACTTTAGACAAACTATGAATCTACTGCAACCAAATCATAAATTACGAAAGGGAGATTAATTATCACAAACCCACATAGACAAACTCAATTGAGAGCCTACCCAACTTCAATAAACAACAATAAGATTCAAAGTGTGTTTTGAGGAAAAGAAAAAAGAAAAAAAAAAGGAGACAAAAAGACACATATTTCAAAACTTGCTGCCACTAAAAACATTACTGACCTATCTCTTAAATAATTAAAACTCGATGGATTCAACTATCTGCAGATGCAGATTACAAACACCTAGTAGGTTGCATAGAGACAGGGATCCCATAAAATATCATATTTTTTTCAGTTTAGAGAGAGAGAGAGAGAGAGAGAGAGAGAGAGAGAGAGAGAGTGAGGGAGATAGAGACTCCAGATTTTGGATGTGGAAACTGGAAATGCGTGTGTGCGTGTCTGTGTATTTGAGAGAGAGATATAGGGGGGCCAAGACCTCGACATTTTGGGGGTGAGAGAGGAAGGAGGGCAGCTATCAATTTGTACAATTGGAATCTCAATTGGGAGGAAATGGAGGAAAGACAGATCCTTGCTACAATTATAACTCACAATTTTAGAAGTGAGAGGAAGACATAGGCAGATCACCTGATACCTGTCCCAGTCGCAAATATGAACACCGATGGAAACTCTGGTGTGGGCTCAATCTCAGGTATGTTAAACCCCCTTCCCATCACAGGACTCAATTCCACCTCCTCCCCCTCCCTCATCGCACATAGCACCCCCGCCGCAGACCCCTCCACACTCTTCACCAAAAACTCCAGCACCCCTTCCTTCGCAGCAAGTGCAGGCGGTGAAGCGATAGACAAAAACACCGAAGGCGACGGCTCGCTCGCAGCCCGTGCCTGCAAGTACTGCCCAGGCATCGTATACGATGTGCCCAGCGAAGGGGCATCACTGATGTCCATCGTCAAATGGAAGATAGACTCTGCCGCTGGGCATATGCGGGCGAGCTTCGCTACAGACCATTGTTCTTGCTCCTGCTGTTGTTGGGCGACAGCGAAGAGGCGTCGACCATGGCGGGGTACCGACAGGCGGCGGAGGAGAGAGAGGCGAGGCATGAGGAAGGCGGCATGGGAGGAGGAAGAGAGAGCTGGGGCAGAAGAGAGAGAGAAGGCCATTTTGGTACTTGGGGATTTATGGAGCGACAGAAGCGTGTGTTGTGTTGGTGAAGGCGCGCCGACTTGGTCGTCACTCCTTTTTTTTCCCAACTTTCTGGATTGGAAAGATGGGGCAAAAATGAGCCACCCACCCCCAAATCGGTTTTCTTTTTCTTTCTTTCCCCCTCCTCTTCTTCAATGCTTCATATCTTTCCGGGGTTTCCGTATACATGGACGCCAAGCCCGCATATGTAGAAATACGGGCCTCTCAATAAATCCATGGCCACGTATTAACATAGAGGTAATGAATATAAATAAAGGTCCAGCAACTTTAAACAATCCCGCATCTCCAAATAAATAAATTTTAAAACCCAAAATAATAATAAAATATTTGGACTGGTTAGCTTCCATCTAATTTGCATAAAGATGGACGCTTCACACTTTTTTTTTGGACCGCATATGTAAAAATGCAGTCCAACCCGCATGAAACAATTTGCCCCGTATAAAACCTCGCAATTCCGTCCCACATAATATTTTAATTGAACTTTTCTTAATATGGTCCATCGGCCTTTAAATAAATCTCCATTCTTTTCTACCTTATATTTTTAAGGTCTGTCGGGTGTACTAAAACCTCCCAATTGCCGTCCAGCGTAATATTTCAATTTAACTTTTTTTAATATGGTCCCTCGGCCTTAAAATAATTCTCCATCCTCCCTTATATTTTCAAGGTCCCTCGGGTGCACTATTTCAGGGTTCCAAGGCATCGGCAGAAAGAAGTTAGCGGTCCTTTTTATCTCCCACGTGTTTACGTGTGTGAATGGAGGAGATGGCTATAATGTAGACCCCTTATTTACGCCACTTACGGCCTATATATTCTTGGAAGGGTGCGGTTTGTATAGAGCCTAGACTCTAAACAATCAAATTAGAACCTACCTCCAAATAGTATCAAATAGTATCAAGAAATGTGGTTTCAATATTGAAAATCTTTGTGATAAGTTAAAAATATATTCACGTATCTATTTATGAAGCTCAAAGCTTCAAAAATAGTGTAGATCGACATATTTATGATATCTTGAAAATTGACAGTCCAAAACTACGTTACAAAACATGCTATTTTCAAAACTTGCAATCCATTTTCTTCTTATGTCCATGCACCTTGATGTTGAGATGATCAATTTGAAGATATTTGGGTATCAAAACAACCTCTTCTAATGAAATTTTTGAGATAGGTTTAAATTTGATTGTTTAGAGCCTCAGCTCTATATATAAACTTTTCCCTTCTTGGAATACCTCTTGTAGCGGCATTGTAACTTGTAGCGGCATTGTAAAGATTATTTGTAAATTTGTTGTAAAAATGTTATAAAAGATTTAAACTTTGGCTAAATCATAAGAAAAATAGTTTGATAAGGTGCAGCCTAATCCTCACCAAAGAATTCATTGAAAATTGTAGTTCAAGTATTGAAAAACCATCACATCGATTATATCATATTATGGTTGTGAAAAAAATAAAAACAGACTTTCAAACTCCTAAAAAAAAATAATATAAAATATTCAATATCTTGATAGGAAAGAAGACAAAACCTATCCATGCAGTAAAAATTTTATTTATACAATAATTTAATGCATTATATTACAGAGTATGTACTATATATTACCTATTACGTAATATATATTATCTTATATTACTAAAAAATAAGATTAAAATCATAATATAATATAATATAATATTATATCATATAATGTAATGAAATTAAAAAATTCTTAAAATAATGAAAAAATAAAAAGGAATAAATAAAAATTATAACATATTGAAATAAAATCTTAAATTCATAAGCTAATATTATATTATATTATATTATATTATATTATATTATATGATGTTATCTATAACTTTGGTGTTCTATTAATATAATCATTTTTCATATTATTCAATTAAAACTTCTTATAAACAATAAAATTTTAGTTTTTCTCTTAAAAATAAGTTCTTTCGTAATTTAGAAATACATTGTAAATTTTATTTAAAAATTACTATGAAAAGTGCTTGCTACATTAAGAAGGAGCTTCTTTAAAAATAAATATATATTTCAAATTTTCAATTAATATAGTATTATACTTACCTAACAAATTTGATGTATAATTCTTAAAATTGATATTTTTTTTTTTTGAAAGTTCCCTTATGACCGTTGCCCTTGACAGCCTTAAAAAATAATAGGGATTACATGATTTATCATTACATCGTCTTTTGCAAGTACACCACCTCATGCACAAAACACCGAAATTTCAATCATATCTACTAAACTTAAAATTTCAATAACCTTTCAATATTATGCGTCTCAAAACTTCATAATCCATCCCTAACGTGTATGTAGATAAATTAGGCAAAATCTAATCCGAATGACAGTTACATATATTATATATTACATATTATGTATTATGTATTATATATCATGTATGATATATTATATAGTATATAGTATATAGTATACTCTTATATATTACATATTATATAATGGAAAAGGTTTCCAAACGCCTATAGGCGAATATGAACAGTGATTTCACCTACCCCCTGTCCACCATCCACTTAATTTGAAAGAAATGAAAGGTCGTGATAGCCTCAAAAAGCATCAAACCTAACATATTTTCAATCACTGCCCTCCCTCCCACGTGAAGCTCAGCGAACATCTCTTTCTTTTGCTCGCCCTCTCCTCTCCTCTGCTAAAGGTCGATTCTCTCTGGCTCACCCTCTCTTCTGCTCTGCAAAACTTGCATCTCTCTCGCTCGCTCTCTCCTCTATGACTCTCCTCTCGGTCGCCCTCTCCTATCTCAACGAAGCTTCTGGCAGCAACATACGCCACCCACACCAGGCAAAGTTCTTCAACATCAATCGGGTGAGTGACCTCTAGATTGTATCCTCATTTGTATAATTCTCTTTGCTAGAAACGAAGTCACAATTTCTAAATAAACTCCAACCCCAAATCAAGATTAAAATCCATTTTTTAAAAAAAACCAACTCAATTTTTTAGTAGATCCCAAATTTAAGAGTTTCAATGAAACCCTACATGTTTTTCCTAATAATCACCAAAAACGGGAGAGGAAATCATAATCACATAAATTGGAAGAGAAAACTACATATGGGAGAGAAAATTTTCAGTTTGGTTAAAAATAAATTACGTGATTTCAGATTATCACAATTTGAATCAAACCCTTACCATGAATAAACCCCAATATTTTACTTTGATGGCTAAAATAATGCCAAAGTTTGTTATTAGATCTCAAAATGGAATTTGTGAATGAACCCCTCTGTTTTACAGTGCTAGATGCAAAATCAGTGAGTAGAAAAAAAATTTTACTGAATAAATCACCATAGGAAATGCTTAAAAGGTACTTATGAGAGAGAATTTTTTAGAGCATTGTGTGTTCGTTTGAATGAGATCATTGTATTCAAGGTTTTGGATTTTCAGAATATGAACAGTAATTTGGTGAGTCTTTTAGTTTTATACCTTAATGCATCTTTTTTCTCATTTTTAGAATACAAACAATAGTTCTCATTTTATTTTATTTTTTGAGTATTCGTGTTTGATTTTATTTATATTTTTTATATATGAAATCTATAAATGAGTTGTTAATTAGCTAAACTTTATGAGTTGAAGTTGTTATTACTATCATTAGTACTATTCTATTCCTTTTTCAATGGAATTCAATGTTCTTTCTTTTAGATTATTACCTTTCTTATTTTAGGGGGCATGGAAATGTTCATTTTTAAACTCTTTGTTGAGAGTCATCACAATTTTGCACTTTTGCATATAAACTTGTAATTATGATTTGAATTTACTTTAGAAGGTACTTTTTGTGGGTATTCTTGATATCGTGTTTTGAAAGGTATAGGATCTGATACTAATCACACCATGTTATTTGGTGTTTTTGATGTGAAATTAGTAGCATACCCATGATACAAAACTAAATAACTGCTCCCATTGCCCAATTGATTGTGTCATTCACCTGTGCTTTTAAATTACCTCCTAATTATGATATTTTATGACACAGTTTTGCTTCTAGACTATCACATGGTTAATTGAGATTAAAAGGTCACTTGAATCTTAGACAATCCTACTAGGACATTAGGTTTATTGGACATGATCCATATGTTGTTTGATGATATTCCAACATACTACTGTTGAGCAGGAGAGCTTGTTCGCGACGTTGAATTACAAGAGAGTAACGAATTGTTTTTTTTTTGGTAAATCATCCATCCATCATGAAGTTGTTGTTAGTTAAGCTAAATTTTATAGGTTGATGTTATTATTACTATCATTAGTACTATTATGTTCATCTTCCAATGGAATTCGGTTTTTTTATTTTTTTTTTATTTTTACCTTGTTTTATTTTAGGGGTATGAAATTATTCAGTTTCAAACTTTTTGTTGAAAATCTTCGCAATGTTGTCCTTTTTGTCTTTGAACTTGTAATTATGATTTCAATGTACATTAGAAGGCAATTTTTTGTGGGTATTCCTGATATCGTTTTTTTTTTTTTTTAAGTAAGATTCTTTTGTCATACTGATATGTTCTCCTACTTACTTCTCATTGTTGACCATATAAACCGAACAGGTATACTATGCGTGTATCATGGACGCCTCAACATTAGTATGTCCTTCCTCTCCTGTCGACATTACTAGTTCAAACAATGGGCATGAGTCGGTGCTCAGACTATGATAGATAAAGCTTGTCATTATTCTCCGTTTGATGAAGATATAGTTGCAATAGATGGAGAAGGAGATCCTATACTTATAGATGCATAAGAAGCCCTAGCAAGAGGTGTAGGTATCGAACCCACAGTAGGAATGGCATTTATCGACGAAGATGAAGCTTATAATTATTATAATAAGTACACAAATTTGATAGGGTTTGGTATAAGAAAGGGAAGAACCATTTGGAAACATGGTGGAAAATTGGTCATATTATGAAATGTTGTAAGCAAGGTTTTCGTATAAGCAAGGTTTTCGTAGTCAGATGTATGGTGGGAGTGAAAATGCTCGGCCCCACACAAAATATGGATGTCAATCAAAGATCCACATTAAAAAGAATGAGAAGCAGAGATGTGTTATTGCGAAGTTTGAAAAAGAACATACTCATATTCTCACAATGCCCAACAAGACTAGATTCATTCGTACTCATCGAAAGATAACAAACACAGTGAAAATTGTGATTAACACATTGGAATCTTCTATGGCTAAGTCTAAGGTTATGATGGATTACCTTATCGAAGGGGCCGATGGGCTAGAAAATGTTTTTTTCATTGAGAAAGACCTTGAGAATCATATAACTAGAAAAAGAAAACAGCTAAAAGGGAAATAAGTTACCGTTGTTATGAGTTGGTTGCCTGTGAAGAAGGAATTGGACCCTTCCTTCTTTTATAGATTTTGACTTGATGAGGTGGGGAGGCTGATCAGCATTATATGGGCTGATTCAAAGTCTATATTACCATATCAATATTTTAGTGACGTAGTAACCTTTGACACCACGTACCGAATGAATGAATTCAGTATGCCCCTTGGCCCAATCCTTGGAGTTAATCCTCACGCTAACATAATTTTTCTCGGATGTGCTCTCATCTTCAATGAGACTACATAAACCTTCATTTGGTTATTTAAGAATTGGCTAGAGGCAATGGGAGACCCCCAACCAGGTACAATTATCATTGATAAGGCTTTAGCTATAACGACTGCAGTTAAGATAGTTTTATCGAATACTAATCATCACTATTGCAAGTGACTCATCATGGGAAAGTTTAAAACACATCTAAGTATTGTTGAGCGTGTGCACCCATTATTCTTAGAGGTATGCAAGAAGTGTATTACAACCCACACAATTGAGCAATACAAGGCCAATTGGTTAGCTATGATTTATAAATATGATCTTCAAGAGGAAAGTTAGCTCAGTGGTTATATGGTTGTCGCACTTAATGGGTTGATGCATACCATACATCATCGGTTCACAGCCAGCATGAAAACCACATAGCAAAGTGAAACGTTTAATCGTCATTTAAAGATGTATATCACTTCTGGAATAGGTTTGACAAAATTCATGAATGGTATTGAAAAATTGCAAAACAAGAAGTTCATCAAAGAAAAAGAGAAAGACAATAAAGATCTTACACCCACACTTAATTTAAAGACTGTTTTTTTTATCGAGGAGCATGCAGCAAAGATATACATTTAGAAAGTTTTTGGAAAGTTCCAAAAAGAGGTGGTAAGGTCCTCAAATTGCTTTAGCAAATTAATAGAAGGCAGTGATGCATTTACCAAATATAAGGTGGAAGACATTCGTGGTGTGCATATCCCTCAAATGATTACATTTATTGAATTGGGGATGAAGTGTATATGCACATGTCAGTTCTTTGAGCGTGTTGGAACCCCTTATTCATATATGCTTAAAAGTGTTCAACATGATAAATGTATTGAAGATTACATCTAACTACATTTTGAGCCGGTGGACAATGAAAGAGAAGAAAGGGTGAAAGACAAATGTAGTGGTAGTAGTTCAACTTCATCTAAATTTATGAGGTTCATTTGATATCATGAGCTTTATGACATTGTGAGAACAATTGTAAAATCAGCATTAGAAGGTGATGATCTATTTGAAAAAGTGAAGTTGGGTTTATGCAAGTTAGCTAAGGATGTCAATACAAGAAGAGAGCATCTGTCGAATATTCGTGCACCATCACCTTCCACTTATTGCAGTGTCGCTGAAGATGAAGTATGTGACAGCACTATAGATCAGTTGCTGCCTCCCCCCTTGTACTTGATCCACCATGTGCACGAGCAGTTGGACGACCAATGACTAAAATGAAAAAACATTCATAGGAGAAAGGACAAAAGGCTTCTACACAAAAAACACAGTCGGAGGAAAGGTCACCCACTGGAAGGAAGTGTAAAGTTTGCAATAAGAGTGAGCATGACAGACGTAATTGTCCGGTGAGGGCGCGTGAGATGTAAGTGTTTGTTTGCTTTATGTTTTGGACATATTAAGCATAACTGTCTTTATTTAGCTTTAGTTTTCATTTATCTTCTGCTTTATGTATTGGTCTGACAATACATCTTTCTCTTACAGAGCCATTGAGGACCTCGAATCGAATTGAGGTCATGGCAAATAAAAGGGCTGCAATTGCACAGAGGATATGACAAATTGTGGGACTGCGTTCACATGGAGGATATGACAACTTGCATGGCTTCATTTGCACATATGCATAAAGGATTTTTTGTATTGACTAATTTTTGAAATTTTGGAGTTTACACCCCTTTTTGTAATTGACTTTCGGGGTTAAGTGAATATTGAATAGTCATATAATTTTGGGGCCATGTAAAAGACCTATTTATGGGATATGTAAAGGACCTATTTATAGGGGCATGTACAAGACCTAATTATTGGGGCATGTATAGGACCTATTTTGGGGTCATGTAAAGGACCTATTTTTTGGGTCATGTAAAGGACCGATTTATGGATAGTGGAATCCATTTATAATGAAATGTGGGTTTACTTGGATGTGACCTATTTTTGGGGCATGTAAAGTACTTTTTGTAAAGGCCTTATTTTTTCATGTATGACATTTAGGTATGCAAGGTGGGTCTACATGGATAGTGAAATGCATTTATATCTAGATACTTCCCACTTTATTTGGTATATTGAGTGTTTGATACATTCATAAAAATTTTATTGCATTGATGTCTTAGGGTGAGTACTAGTGTGTTTCTAATTGCACTGATGACTTCAAAGATGATGTCATAGCTTGGCAATGACCAGAATCCTACTCAAGGGTATGCCCTTTGGGGAATTAATTTTTTGACTCTCACAGGTATTATTTTTGGAACAACACTATAACGAATGGACTTTGTTTTTTTTACACCAAATATTTTGGAATAAAACAACATTGAGATTAAAGACTTTCAAAGTTTAATGAAGTCAAATTTCATAGTTGCAATAGATAGTGAAGCAAATCCTATACTTATAGATGTAGAGGCAGACCTAACAAGAGGTGTAAGTATTGACCCGCAATTAGGAATAATATTTAGTGAAGATGAAGCTTATGAATATTATAATAAGTATGCAAAATAGTTTTATAACCATCACGGACCTGCTTTGGATAACCAGTTCTCTCTTATAGGTCTTGGATTGGAATGATCTCTCCCTTTCTCTTGTCTCAACCAAATAAATGAGCTTATATTGTTTAATTGTAGCTAATAATCGGATCTCTCTCTCTCTC
>NW_006498435.1:596243-611269 GCF_000471905.2 Amborella trichopoda
TACTACTACTACTACTACTACTACTACTACTACTACTCTACTACTCTACTACTCTACTACTACTACTACTACTCTACTACTCTACTCTCTCTCTCTCTCTCTCTCTCTCTCTCTCTCTCTCTCTCTCTCTCTCTCTCTCTCTCTCTCTCTCTCTCTCTCTCTCTCTCTCTCTCTCTCTCTCTCTCTCTCTATGTGTGTGTGTGTTTTGGGCGGGGGGTTGGCTCATCCCCCCTGCCCCCCACCCCCCTCCCTCCCTCCCTCCCTCCCTCATTTTATTTTCCCTTATTTTCATTTGGTCTTCTTTCTATCCCTACCTCTCATTTACCTTTCGTCAAAGACCTACTTTTATTCAATCACCTCCTATGTTCCTTGACTTCCACCTCTTCTAGGAAGGTTAACACCAAAAATGAGTTTATCCCTTCCTTTGGGATTGAGACCCTATTATGGATTTTTTTAGGTTCCCGAATCTTCTTTTTCTCTTGGGCCTGAAATGCCCCTCTATCAGGTTCATTAGAGCGTAGGCCTTTTTGAGGCCCTGCTAGAGCCTTGTCGCGGAGGTTCTGCTCACAATCTCCTTATTTCTAGCCTAACACAGTTTCAGTTTCCTAGAGGAGGTGTTTGGCAACTTATTACTCTATCACCTTGTCTAGTTGTCTTGGCTCCTGACTTCCCCCTCTTTGGTTTCTCTTCCCACCCTCGTCTATCTTGCCCTTTCCTTTAAACCTTACTTTTGGTTGCCCAACACGCCATCATGTTTATTTCAGATCAGGTCTATCTTGGTCACGATCGACACCGCCATGTTTATTTTAAATGAAGGTTTTGGTCACGATCGACACCGCCATGTTTATTTTAAATGATGTTTTGGGCATAGTGGTGTATTGCTTGCTTCAACCCCGGCTTATGTACTAATTGTGAAGGGATGTTGTTGCTCATGCATGGTGGTGAGTAGTCAAGGATCACGAGTAGGACTTAAAGACAAATAGGCACGTGTTGCTTTAAGTAGTCAATTGGAATTCTAAAATTGTTACTGATGTAGGTCTTGAAGGTTTAGAGTTAGATTTGGTTGATGAGTTTTTTATCGGTCTTTTTTGGAAGTAAGGATTCTTTTCTCTACTTCCTCTTTATAATTGGACTTTTTTGAAGCAAGGATTCTTTTCTCTACTTCCTCTTTATAATTGGACTTTAGTTTTGCCTCCTTTGTTAACGAAATCTTGCAGTTTCTATTTAAAAAAAAAAACAAAATGTACAGCCCACGCTTCATCCATTCAAACTTTTTTAACACCCTTGGACTACATCGTTTCCCCCAAAATGATTTGAAACGAGACAATCTAAAACCAGACGATCATTAACCTCAGTCAAAGCCGCTAGGTAAACAAGTCCCTCCCTCCCACAATTGCCAATCCAGATCAAAATCATAGGACTCAAATAGGGAGTGAAGGGTCGTATTTGGCCATTATGAAACTGCCAGATCACCCGATTCTCAACTTCGCCCTCATTTTTGACCGAACTCTGTTTTTTTTTTTCCTTGCGATTTGGAGAAAGACTCATCCAACCCGAATTGAAATTCCCAATCCGAATTGGCCCAATGGCTGACTGAATGGACCGCCCCATCTCTGCTTCAAAACACTGGTCATAATAAAATAAGAAGCACTGCTTGCAACTCCACCCCCAAACTTTCTTGTATCAAAGAAACTACCATATAACTATAGTCACTCTCTCTCTCTCTCCCCAAAATAGAGATAGTAATAAGCCTTTAATTTAGTGAGCCAGGTGTTATTTAACAGCTCTGGGTCCAACGACCTAAATCCGCAATCTTTCTCGTAAACCCTACTACAGCATGTAACCAAGCACATTTAGAACTTTCCTTTTTTTACAAGTCCAAAACCTTCCAAACAGTTTTCGCTGTGAATAAAATAAGAAGGCATGTTCCAGAGAGCCGCATACAAAAAAACAGCACAAGCACCCGAGTAAAAAGTACTTCTTAGCGTCCCTTTTTATTTTGGAGAGCGCCAACAACAATGCGCTCATCTCGTCTCTTTCTCTATTAACCAAACACAGCAGCCAATAGCTGATGACCTTCAAAAATGAAATCTTTTGAGGCAGCACCGATAAAATTATTGATTTTTTATGCATCAAAGAAAATGTGAACCCAGAAGGAGGGAGGGCAGGGGTGATCAGGTGGTGGCCGACTCCTTGGCAATCTTCTCGGCTTTGGCAATGACCTCTTCGATCCCACCAACCATGTAGAATGACTGCTCGGGAAGATCATCATACTTTCCATCCAATACACCCTGGAACAAACAAATCCAAAAGCAAGTTGAATGCGAGGGGCCCTTTTCTAATTTTGATATATATAAATCCACGCTCACAAAGATAAAATACAATAAAATAGTAATGCACACATATAAACTTCTACACATACATTTAACCATACATATATATGCACATGCATGATACATGAATATAAACATATACATACACAGCCCAGGCATAAACATATTGTGTCCCTTATCATGTAGATAATGCAGATATAAATAGTTTTGACTCAAGAACCAGGCTTCCTACTTTTACATCAAAGGTAGCTTAAGGATTTATAGGACAGGAATTGAATTCAATCCATTTCTAGGTCTCTCAATAGCACATATGGTTTCTCAAACCTGTTGTAGACATTAATTTCAGCTAGTCCATTTCTAGGTCTCTCAATAGCACATATGGTTTCTCAAACCTGTTGTAGACATTAATTTGAGCTAAAAACAAATGCGTGGTGAGGATAAGGCAGACTATAACCCTCATACTAAAAAGGTTCCATAACAGCATATTAAAGAGAGAAACTGCAAAAAGCACAATCCAAAACCAGTAGCCGTACCAGAAAGTACCTCTAATCCATGAGATGGGTTCCCTACTTGTGAAGTTCGAAAGGCTCGCCCAAAATAAAACAAGAAATACAAGAAACAATACCTCATATGATCATACTTTTGACAGAGTATAATAAAAAAAATGTTCAACATTATCATAAATTTGCGGCTATAAAATAATAATAATAGTGATCACATTGTGCAACTTGTTTGGTAGAGGTTCAATGCAGTATTCTCGGTCAAGTAAGAATTCCAAATGCTGTTCATTAATGCTAAATGTTTCTTACTTTGTGGTGAGATCAATTTGTGGTAAGATCGATATGTATAATGGACTGAAAAATAGCAAATGAACAAGAATTTTAACCATCAACCATCCAAACTTCCCACTCAAAAGAATGGCTGAACAAAGCTAATCATCATTCCCTCTGGCCTCAAGTAATAACAAGTAGAAATCGAACTTGATTACTTTTAAGTATCAAACAATGACTCAGCTTTCAAGGTACTGATTAAATTCTTCGTAGGAAAGAAAAGATAAGGATAGTTAGAGAATGTAACAAACAACAGGACAGTTTTTTCTGATAGTTTAGATGCAACTTCTATTTATGAGGCACCTTGTATAAAACCAAATTGTATTTAACCATCAAGAAAACATCCAAATTGCTATAAAAACAACTAGATCAATAAGCACTGGACATTTGGTAAAGGGGAAATAAGCTCAAACAGAGATGCCCATAAAAAATAAAAGAAAAGAAAAACAAAAGGAAAAGTTTCAGTAGCCTTTATCTTGAAAATCAATTAGCTTGTTTACAAGTCTTTTGGTGTGGTGTGCATGTTTATACATGCTTCTTTTTTTTTCTTTTTTTGTGGGGGTGAAGAGGGAGAGATGAGTTGCCTTTGTCCTCCACTTGTTCAGTAGGTCCAAATTCGCTCGCAAATGTGGTAACCTCCAGTACCCCATGCACCACAGATCAATATGTACACTCTTTAAAAGCATCAAATCATGTCCTTTGCTGCAAACAAAATTGAAGATTTATGTATGGAGTTCTCTGCAAATGCACCAAGTGCTTCCATTTTTCTTCGTACTACTTGATTTAAATTAGTTCCCACAAACAATTGAGTCCTCATGTTCTCAGCTGTTGGACATTTATCACAAAACAGATTCTCTCCTAAAATACGATTACTCGTGACTTTTGTCCCAGGCAGGTATTGGTATTACATGTGTTGTTTCTTAAGCATTCAGGGATATAGGTAATGCACTAGATATTTGATAGTTTCTAGTGGTTTGGTTTACAGAGGTCAATATCAACACATTTCTAGGATCCTTTCACGAAAAAGTTGTTCTAATAACATCTCACAATTGCCTCCATGCTTAAGGAGATGTATACCAAACAGTGTATCAAAACATGTGCTCAGGGCAGGGCGAGGACCTAGGCCGCTCATTGAGGCCAAGGTGGCCCCCTAGGTGGCCAGACCCAAGGAGGGTGGTTTGGTTTACAGAGGTCAATATTAACACATTTCCTGGATCCTTTCACGAAAAAATAGTTCTAATAACATCTCACAATTGCCTCCATGCTTAAGGAGAAGCATACCAAACAGTGTATCAAAAAGTATGCTCGGGGCAGGGCAAGGACCTAGGCTGCTCATTGAGGCCAAGGTGGCCCCCTAGGTGGCCAGACTCAAGGAGGGTGCCATCGCCTCATCTGTGGAGCCTACCTCCCCAAAGGTAAAGTTGTCTTCTTTCCCCTTTTAAAGGATGGCGAACCTTTCTAATACGTCGATTTTTAAGAGAAAAAAACAAAAAAATTCTTTACTGCAGAATTTGAATCTGACATTTGTGCTTAATTGCTCATGTATTTGAGTATTTTGAGTTTTGGTCTTAGAAATGGAGCAGGTAGGCCCAAAAGGACGTGGTTGGAAATAGTTCGAAAAGATATGAAGACTTATGGCCTCACTGAGGTATGGCCTTTAATAGAGTATAATGGCGGACTAAGATTCATGTAGCCGACCACAATTAATTGAGAAAAGGCTATGATGATGATGATGATGATGATGATGATGATCTTGGAAATGGAGCCTAAAACATAAACAGCCATATGGCATTGACATTTGGATTTTGGAAATGCTATTATCTTTTGCTCTTTGTGCTGGTTAGTTTGTTACATCTTACATCCACTGATTTACATTTGTGAAATGTGATTCAACATTTATTTGGTTGCTTTCAAACTTTGGAATTCTCTTTTTCAATATATGCAAATATTCTACATACATGTGTGTGTGTGTGTGCAAGCACATTTGCATTTGGAGTGCATATATATGCATATTAGATGTGTGTGGAGCGTCTTGAAACCAAGCAACTGCCTAGGCACTTAGGCAGCTGCATCACAACTTAGCGATCAGCTCCCCCTTGGCCGCTTAGGCCTGGCACCTTCTGACAGACTCAAACAAATATAATTACTGAGTGTTTGGCCATGCTTACCAAGTCTCTCTTAGGTGCCCTAATTTTAAAGACTTTCCGAGGGACTGCTAATAGGCCACAAAACCACTAAGCCAACCCTCTAGCTACTGGTGAATATGATGAAAGATTGGCTATGAATTAAATCTGAGAATGCTTGAAAGAGTTCAACATTAGCTTTGTCCAAAAATATGGCCAGACACACCAAGGACTGCAGGTACCCAAAACAACATGGTTGCAACAAGCAGAGTGTTTCAAGCAAACTACAAGTCAAAATGTAAGACATCGCAAGACCAAGATCTCAAGTTTAGGTAGCTCTACTCTTTCATATTAACATGGTCTAAGAAGGGTGAGGACCTAAAACCTTCCCTTAACCCATCGTATGCCCTGGTAAGGAGTTGGGTTGTGTTAGGTAGGCAGCCTCCATAAAATTTTGCCAAAATTTATCATGAATCTTAAATGCAAACCAGGGTTCGTGTAGCCGACCCCAATAAATTGGGAATAGGCTTTGACAATGATGACGACTCCCCCCTGTTAACAAATACTACCCAAAAGAAATTAAAAATCACTCTCCAGAACTGAAATTAAAATTTCCATATGTCAGCTTTTAAAGATGTTGTCACCAGTACTAGTGTATGAAGGTAATTCTCCTATTATCTGGTCAATTTCGAAAGTCCTTGACATTTTACAAATTCTTGCATCCTCAGGTATTTGAGATTGTTAATTTCCTTATTTTATCTTTTGACATTTTAAACTTTTTAAAACTATTTTCCTTTATTTTAAAAAAAAAATAAGTTTTGACTTGAACGACTAATTGTGCCAACTAGCTCAAGTCATCAATCAAGACTTCAATTTGCCAAATTAGATAAGTCCCTGGTAAGTAAAGGATGCATTGAAGCAACAGGAAAATCAGTACAGAGAAATAAATTTCCAACTATTTGGGTTGGGACCCATGCAAATTAACAATCACCACAATTAACATTGGCATTCAAAATCATTCACGTGGAAGCAGCAGGAAAATCTTCACAGAATAACTATCAAATAGCGGGTCTCCATGCAAATTTCTCAATAACCAAAGTAATGCATCAGCAGTAAAACTCATTAGATTGACAACATGAAAAAATCCAGTAAAACTAAAATAGAGAACTCTAAATTCTAATTGAAAATAATGGATGACAACAAGCCTTAATCATAAACCAACCCTTAAAGGTGAAAGGATAGGAGGTGGAGCAAGCAGGTGTACCAACAATATGATTTTTCAATTCACGTTCTCTATTATCTTCAGCATTTGTAACGAATCATAATTAGTAATGTAGTCAATAGCATGTCCAACACAGGTACTAAGATTTACTTCAAAATAGAGATGTTGCCAAATAACAAAAGTCACTCAAACCAACAAACTATTATGTGTAGCAAAATAATTAAGCAGCAAACTCAGCTAGAAAAGTGGTCAAAAACCAAGAGTACACAAAGCATGAATCAATAAAAACATCCAAAGCTTAAAATTTACATAATTAATGAGCACAGAAATGCACCAAATATGAGAAAGCCCAAGCTTTGCCGAGGATACATCAGAAATGCATGCAAACTAAATTGAATATCAAGAACCTCTCTATTTATTTATTATTAGCTCAATTTTAAATAAAAAAGTTGAAGTCACACAAAAAAGTTAGAAAACAATGAGAAAGACATAAGCAGAACCAAATTCAAGTTCAGGAAGCTCTTTTTTACCTGGAAGCTGACAATGCTCTCCTTCAATTCCACATATTTTCCTGGAGCACCCGTGAAAACCTCAGCAACATGGAAAGGCTGACTCAGGAACCTCTGGATTTTCCTAGCACGAGCCACTGTCAACTTGTCATCTTCACTTAGCTCGTCCATACCCAGGATGGCAATAATATCCTGAAGATTCTTATAGTTTTGAAGAACCTTCTGGACACCACGAGCAGTGTTGTAGTGATCCTGCCCAAGAATGTGAGGGGAAAGCATACGCGACGTAGAATCAAGGGGATCCACAGCAGGGTAGATACCAAGTTCTGAAATCTGTCAAAGCAAGAAGACAAAATATGAGAAAGTGCAAAACAAAACCACAAATAAAAATAAAAATAAAGGGCATATTTCAAAGCAGTGATCAGGAAATAGGCTTTCAAATCAATAATTAGATTGGTCACCCCTTTATCCAAACGACAAGGCTGGTACTCTGAATACCAGACAAAGGGTAAAATAGGTAATCGGAATACCGGGAATCTATTTTGAATTCCCATGTTCCTGGAGCACCTAATACAAGTTATGCATTCCAGTCATTGTCAAATATTTTCCCAAAATTAAGAAACAATCATTTACTAGAAAAAAGAAGTTGAAAAACAACATCAAGAGATGAGATGCAAGGAATACGAACCTGACGAGATAACACAGTGGTGGCATCAAGATGAGCAAAGGTGGTGGCAGGGGCAGGATCAGTCAAATCATCAGCAGGCACGTAAATAGCCTGCACAGAAGTGATCGAACCCTTCTTTGTTGTTGTGATACGCTCTTGCAAGCCTCCAAGATCAGTGGCTAAGGTTGGTTGATAACCCACAGCAGATGGGATACGCCCAAGCAGAGCAGACACTTCAGAGTTTGCCTGTCAAAAAGAGCAAAAATCTCATTAACTCATAATCATAACAATGATAAATAGTTACATACTTCTGTGAAGCACAAACACCCAAAGAAAAATCATATTAGAAGATAATAATAAAGTACAATTGTTGTAAAAAATTGATAGCTTGTTTTTAATGGAGGGCATACTTGGGTGAAACGGAAAATGTTGTCAATGAAGAGAAGCACATCTTGGCCTTCAGCATCTCTGAAATGTTCGGCTACAGTGAGCCCGGTCAGCCCCACACGAGCACGAGCACCAGGCGGCTCATTCATTTGTCCGTACACAAGAGCACACTTGCTCTCAGCCTGAGACATAGATATCAAATGTGTATCCAAATGAATGTAAACAAAAGAAACCATTTTGAAGAAAAAGAGTGAAGATATACAGGGGACAGGCATCAACCTGTTTTTCACCTAGCTTGATGACACCACTCTCAATCATTTCCCTGTACAGATCGTTACCCTCCCGAGTACGTTCCCCAACACCAGCAAAGACAGAAAAACCACCTGCTCAAATAAATCAGAATTAATGTACCTAAATACAAAAGTGCCAACAAGTCTCTCCATTCTCTAAAACCCACCATGAGCCTTTGCGACATTGTTAATCAGCTCCATAATAAGCACAGTTTTGCCAACACCAGCACCACCGAAGAGCCCAATCTTTCCACCACGCTGGTAAGGTGCCAACAAGTCGACGACCTAGAAGTACCAATAGTGAATAAATCAAACAGGCCTCAAATATAGATTTATTCATGTTAATGAAAAGACCTACATAGGAGATAAGCAGAAGAAAATTGTAAGCAAAAAATTGCAAATATATCAAAAATCTCAATAGCAGTAAATTTTTAGTCAGGAGTACAAACCCAAATAGTCATGAAAAATTTTATGACACATTAAGAGCGAAGGAAATTCAAACAAATGGATCAAAATCAATAGATAAGAATTAGAACATACCTTGATACCAGTAACAAGAATCTCTTGCTCAGTTGCTTGTTCAACAAATGAAGGAGCTTCACGATGGATAGGCAAATAGTGATCGGTCTCTGATGCAGAAATAAGATATAAAAGGAACAAAAAAATTAGAAAAAATTTTAGTGATTAGAACACTCGTTAGGAAATGGCAATGCCGAACAGGGAATAGTAAATAGACGCACACTAATTGAAGAAACATACTTATTTCACCCCTTTCGTCAATGGGTTCCCCAATGACATTGATAATGCGACCAAGTGTAGCCCTACCCACTGGTACCTGTTAAAAAAAAAAGAAAATAATTCGGCAATCAACACAATGACCAGTTGCAGATAGACATGGTTATCTATAAAAAAGATAAATCTATAAGTACAAAACATTGCTAAATACGAAACCATACATCTAAACGAGAGAGATAGAGATAAGATCTAGCAATTTGGATCAGCACTATCTATAAGCGATTGAAACACTGCCAAATATCACATTTTTGCATGCTGATCCAGACAGTCCATTACACCATGATCACATTATGTCAGCCTGCATACTCCCAACAAATACAAACACCAATACATCCCAGCTATACTCCAACAAATACAAAGACCAATCCCTCCCTCACAGAGGGAGGGCAGTTAAATAGTGGTGGATCATCTCTCTCTCTCACCAGCACACAAACGAAAATGAAAATAAAACATCAGGAGAAAAAAAAACCTAATTTCAAAAGATCAACTCAAGAACAAAACCCCAACTAACCTTGATGGGAGAACCAGTGTTGAGCACCCTCTGGCCCCTGACAAGCCCTTCAGTCCCATCCATAGCAATGGTCCTCACCATTTTCTCCCCCAAATGCTGAGCCACCTCCAAAACCAACCTTATGGAGTTATCCAAAACCTCCAATGCAGTCAAGATCGGAGGCAACCCCTCATCAAACCTCACATCCACCACTGCTCCAATCACCTGACAGACCTTCCCAATGGCTCCAGCCCCTGTGAACTCATCAGTGATCTTACCAAGAGGTCCATCTTTACCAATACCGGGAGGAGTTGCTACAGGGGGTGGAGGCGACGAAGTTGCAGCGGCCGATGTCGCATACTGTGCAACTTTGTCGAGAAGAAGGCCCGAAGAAGATGATATCGGCCTGTAAAGCTCTGGTCCTCTATTGATGAGGCTCGACGGTTGAGATCTGACGGTTTTGGCACCCCTGATGAGAGAGGACAGGGCTCTACGGTATGCCATTAGGGGAAAACCCTACCCCTGGTTTTTTGGAGTTGCAGTAGAGAGACAAAGTGAGGAGATCAGAGTAAGGAAAGATATAAAGAGAAAATTAGGGTTTTGTGTTCAGTGGGGAAGATGGTGGCGAAGGGATTGACGGCAGTCCATGGAAGGAGAGGAAGAAGATAGAGAGAGGAATGGCGGACGCCAAAAGGTTCGTAAAGGCGTTTTAGGAGGCTGACTTTATGGGGGCGTGGAGTCCGCTTTGTTGGTCCTCTTCTTTTGGGGTGGGGGTGAGTGCTGTTAAAATTAGGTTTCCTTCCAAATGTTTTCAAAGCATCGGTCTTATTTTCAGCCGGAGTGTACCCTTTTTATTTGCGGATATGTAAGGTTTGACGTATTTACCAGGGAAAAGTTCATACACGCTCTAAACAATCAAATTATATTTTTAAATTGATCATCTGGACATCAAGATGCATAGACATAAGAAAAAAAAATAGATTTTAAGTTTCGAAACTAGTGTATTTTGTAATGCATTTTTGAAACGTCAATTTTCAAGATTTTCAAGTTTCATAGATTTGTCGATCTACACTATTTTTGAAGCTTTAAACTTTATAAATAAAAATGAAAATATATTTTAAGGCGATTTTCAATAGTGAAACCACATTTCTCGATACTATTTGAAGGTAGGCTCTAATTTGATTGTTTAGAGCTAGGCTTAAGCAATTTGTTCCTTTATCATATAAATGTATGGCTCACTTCTAAACTTGCTGAACAATTTTAGCGCCAGACACGTTTACAATAACCTAAAAATCTATTTCTACCCCTAATCACAAAATTAAAGTGGTACAAATCAAGCAAATATATAAACACATTTTAAAATATTGAAAACGGATATACTATTTAATAGGTTACAAGACACTCTTTTTCTCATATCTATACTTATCGAAGTTAAGATGATCAAATAGGAAGGTTTCACAACATGAAAAGAATATTTTTCAATGTAAGCATAATCTTTTCCTTTAAAAAATGAATCCAGAGGGTAAATTGATCGCATGACAGGTTGATACAGATCGGCAAATCAAAAAGGAATTATAAACAATAAAATAAAAAAGTAAAATCTTTGGCTCACGCTACTTAAGTGGCACCAAATTACTCAAATGGCCCGACTTGTTTAGATTTCCATAAAAGAATTAAGGGCATTTGAAGCTTTTTAACAAATGTTCGTGAGGAGGCACTGAGTGAAATGAAACTTATAACTTAAGGATTCTATTGTGAACTTGATTATTTGACAACCTTCACGATATTGTAGGATGGTTTGAGCAATTTAAATTTTTTCCCACCAAAAAAAGAAAAATATGAACAAAGTGATCAAGTCACCTCAAAATAACAATGGGGTTAAATTAACTAATTTACCAATTAAGTGGTTATTTTGTGAAACCTCCACTTCCATGAATCATGAATATGTGTTATCTGTTTATACTAGGGTTTTTGGCCTCACATAAGATATAGCTCTTGATAGAGCAGAATAGCGGATCAAGATTTGTGTAGCTGACTCCAAATAGTTAAAAAGAGACTCTAATGATGATAAAATTACTTGAATTAAATAACATAAATACCCTTTTTTTTTTCACGTTCCAACCTAATCTTGAACATGTTTTTTATTTTTTTAAATAAAATCTTGTTTCAAGTTTAGAACCTTGTAACAAAGGGGCTACCTGCATCTTACATCATTTGGCTCATGTGATGGAGCTTGAAAGTGAAGCCAAATTATTAATAATGATCACACTTGTTTTGGGTTCTGAATTTGGAACATGTTTCTTGAATAAGAAACATGGTTCAAGTTTTGGGTAAGGTTTGTACAAGGTTGGCACCTTGAACAATCAAAGTAAAGGCGCACCCTAAATTGATGTTGAAAGAGATGGTCCAAGTGCAGGAAATCCATAAGATGGTCCTCAAAGCTATTTTTATATCAAATATGAAATTTAAAGCTTAAAAAACAGTATAGAATGAACACATATATATATATATATGAACACTTGACAATGGACGGTCCAAAAAATACATTACAAGACATTGCTTTCAGAACTTGAAATTATTAACTTTCTACATCCACATATTTTAACGTCGAGATGATTGATTGGAGGGTTTTTCGATAGCAAACCAACCCTTTCCATCAGGGTGCACCTTATTTTTATAACTTAAAGATTAACACCTTATATAAACTTTCGCCTTAAATTTTAGAGCCCGAAAAAAATTTAGACTTTAAATGTGTCACATTATGAGAGGGTGTGGTTTTATTAGGTTACAACATTAAACAATCAAATTAAAGCGCACCTCCAAATTTTATTATAAATATAATTTTATGTAAAAAATTGTTATGATGGCTTAAGAATACATTTTCATGTCTAATTATAAAATCTTAAACTCCAAAAATAGTTTAGATCAAGTAGATCTAAAATCTTGAAAACAAACAGCACCGACAATGTGTTGCTTGATAAACTATTTATAGGACCAGAAATTTTTCTTTCATATTCCCTACATCCCGATATTGGGATGATCAATCATAGGGTTTTCCAAAATCAAAAGGACCTTCTATGCGGGATTTTTGAGGTGCACCTTAATTCTATTATGAAAACCTTGTATAAACTTTTTCCATTATGAAAACGTTTTCACTTGAACAAGGGCATTTAAAGCGTTTATGTGATTCTACAAAAGGTTTTCAAATGAAAGGATCCATCAAATGCAACAAATTTGTTGAAGAAATCGTTGATTTCACCGCCATGTTGAACGTTGAACTTTTGAGGTGGTTTGACCGTTCTAAAAATATTTCCCTTTTTAAAATTTGAATGGTTGTCCATGTGATTTCATGAGACCATCGTATCTCACGCTTTCACTACAGAGACGCTAGTAATTTAGAACCCAAATCAATTAAATAGACTTTGCTATGTTAATGTGGCTGAAATGCTTCATAAACATCTCTCTCTCGCTGTAAAGATCACCCTTTACACCGTCGTGCACTTCTCTTTTCAATTAAATTAAATTAAATTTTAAGGTAAATATTCTCGAAAAAAAAAAAAAAAAAATTCACACTGTAACAACTCATGGAAAACAAAATAAGAAAACACCATAGCAAGACCATTTAATGCTCCGGCAAGAGGAAGTTAGGTTTCTTCATGTTACCAAAAGGAAATTACAACAAGAACCAAGCATATGGATTTCAACATGGATATGACATTGTCTCAAGGAGGCTCATGCTTAGCATCACACTGAGAAGAGGCGGTAATCCATGGTACTGGTTCTTGGAGACGATCTTTACAAACATAGCTGTATCAACAAGAAAAAAATTGAGGGCATTTTAATAGAACCCAACTTAAAACAAAATGCGGAGATTTAAGCTCTAAAGCTGCGACTCTTATCCCCTTTATCTTTCAAGAAATAAATAACAGAAGCATACATTTTGTGTGCCTCAATCAATATTTGATGTTTAAGTAGAAAATCTGCACTGAGATGCATGTGCCTTTATTCCTTCATGTCAGTATGTATTCATGTGGAAGCATGAATTAGGTCTGATCGTCCTGCCTGTAATGGAGCAATGTTAAAGCACTGCATTTCAGTAGGGAAAAAAAAGTACATGAGGTTTCAATATTTACGGATCAACCAGTAATAGCAGACAACGCTAGTCAATTCATCAACTACTAAATATAGATAGGAATCTACATAAAACATTAGGGTATTATGCAAACAGAATGAAATCAAACTACAGTTTTGCTATCTATCTTATGCCATAACCTATGTAACTGCCATAGAATTGGTTAAGGTGCCAATTCTAGAAATTCTGATTTTCCCAGAACATGCAGCAGTCACATCCTTGAGGATCACCAGTAAAACCCAGGTTCTTCATACTCTAACGGGAACACAAATAAAGCTAAACACTCCAACCGGATGGCCATGCATCCAAAAAATTCAAGTAGCAGACCAAACATGTTCAAAGTGTCCCTCCAATATCAAGAGCAATAATAACTATTTATTCAGTGGACTTCAAATGTGCGTGAATCCTAACTGGCCAGGACCAAAGAGAACCATTCCCCACGGTACATTGATCTGCTAATTATAGAGCTGTATAACCATGTAAATAGAGAAAAAAAGAATAATTGTTAGCTAGAAGCCTCCTCCATGAGCCCATTATGTTGAAGGCACACCAACCTGGGACAGAACAGCCCCCACTGCGTAATGGTCCATTGTTCTCAAGAAAGCGGTTACCACTGTTAGGCCAGCTTGTCCCCTGTACCACATGGCTTTATGCCAATTAAAGGTAGACCATTGGAAAGCATCCACATAATTGGTTTCTACTCTATATACATATATAAAAGATCTTATCAAGGCACATCGTAAGGACACACACACACACACACAAAGACGCACATGCAGACACACACAGGGCTAATTGTTCTCATTCGATAAAAATAGTATCAAATGGTCAATTTCTTCATGTCTTTCTCATCAAATGTTTAGCTAATAGCATTCACAGACTTGAACAGGCAGGGTGCTCGGACAAATAGAAATCTGAAACCGGCTATCACAAATTTTTTGGTTACAAAGGCAGGGTAAGAAACATGATATTTATTTCATGTCAAGCGTTGGAGAATTACACAAAGCTTCTTCAACCCGCGATGAGTTGGCTTGGCTTTATGCACTACTAACAAATGTTGGATTTCAAAGCAGTCTTCAGCAAGTAGGGAGAGAATGGTCTCTCTCTCTCTCTCTCTCTCTCTCTCTCTCTCTCTCTCTCTCTCTCTTATTGTGTGTGCATATGACAACGAAAACGAAACGGAACGGTAAGAAAGAAGCGTGTAGACAAGTAGAAAGGAGACGAAGGAGGGAGGGAGGTAAGGGTAGG
>NW_006498435.1:611289-632237 GCF_000471905.2 Amborella trichopoda
GTAAGGTACGGTACGTAGGTACGAACGTAAGAACGGTAAGGAGAGTAACGTAGTACGTACGTACGTACGTAGTACGTAGTAGTAGTAGTAGTAGTAGTAGAGAGAGAGAGAGAGAGAGAGAGAGAGAGAGAGAGAGAGAGAGAGAGAGAGAGAGAGAGAGAGAGGTTTATGAGAGGGGAAGAGACAGAGAGTGGGATAAAAAAAAGAAATTGGTAAAACAGTGCAAAAATTTCTCCAGTAAGTTGTCGGAGATGTAAAATCAAGGGGGAAAGGGTGGAAGGGGGAGACAGTGTAACTCAAGTAAAACCCATGAGAAAAAAAATATGCACACACTTACAACTAGGAAAGTCCTTTGGTGCTTCACAGATCCCCAAAACCGGTGCTGCTCTAAACTGATCCACCACTTTAAATTGCTTGAGATCCAAGAAAAAGCTCCAAAAGAAGATCTGAAATGGATGCCAAATCCACCATCCATTCAAATGGGCAGGTCCAAATATGATTCTGGGTTGGTGGATTTGGAGCATTTATGGAGCTCCAAATCAAATCTTTTGGAAACTGATCTGGAACTCTTTTGGGTCCATCCGATAAAATATTGGTGGATGAGGTGGGGGAAAAATAATTTTTTATGGTTTGGGAACCACTGAATACTGCCCTATAGAAATACTAGCCAATGACACGGGCATTGCCCGTGTGGCAAAAGCAAGAGACATCACAGCAGAAGTCCTTTTCTTCTATCATTAACTAAGCTCATTAATAGCAAAATTGACGTACTAATCGTATCTCTCTTTTCATCACATGAGTGGCTGTGTATAAAGGCTCTATGACTTGACCAGTGTTCGTAAAATCGGCCAATCTAACCTCTAAGCGCTAACCGCCCGGTTATATCGGAACCGGCCAGTGGCTGGTTCCTATTTTGGGCGGTTTTGTGATCAACCGATTTCTTAAAGTTTAAATAGAATACTACTTCATATTTATATCAAATATTTTAGAATAGCGTATTGGTTAGCGCTGGCGAATATAGTTTATACGGACCACGATTCGATCCTGCCATTAGCGGTTTGCTTTTTAAACATTGGTGTGGTTCATTTTAACAATTCTAAGAATTCATTACAATGGTAAGAAGTTCAAAAAATTTACTTGCCACATTAATCGAACTAGAAAGTACTTGTAAAGAAATAATTTGTTATTAAACCCTTACATTGGTAAGAAGTTCAAAAACTTTACTTGCCCACATGAATCGAACGAAGTTGAAAGTTCTTGTAAAGAAATAATTTGCTATTAAACCCACTAACCAATGCACCATATACTAATTAGTTGCCTATTAGATCTATTAACCAATATGTCATTTACTACGTATTTACAAAAATAATGGTCTATATTATATATCACTTAATTTTTTTTATTTTCTTTTAAAAAAGTGTTGGTCAAGTCGATTTTATAACACTATTTTAATATTATTTACATTATGGTAAAGAATAAAAAAAATTATGGTCATTGATACTCACTTTTATATTTTCCCATCTTTTTAAGAAAATTTTAAAAATACCCATGGCACAAATCGATTCGTTAAAATGCATTTTTTTCAATAATTTTCAACTTCATTTGAGTGTGTTTTGTTTTAATCACATTCTTTATATGATTTTCATATTTTAGTAGATTTTGTTTGTATCTTTTCTATTTTTTTCAACACTTTTTTTATCGTTCGAGACTTGCCCGGTTAGAGCTGTTGAATCGGCCGGTTTACCGATTAGACTGGTTAAACCGCTTCCGGACCCCTGTTTGGTTAACCGTTCCAGTTCAATATTGCGAACACTGGACTAGACACACAAATAAGAAACCAAGTTACCACCATTTGTGCCTAAGAATTCCTTTCTTTGCCACTACATCTGCCTCTTGATTGGCTTCTAGCTTATGTGATGAAAGGTAATTTGCCTATTCCTGATCCAATCCTTAATCACTTGAAAACATTAGGCTCTCCACGTACAAGACATAAGTCCCCTTCCCCATCCTACGATATTGTTAGACACAAGAGGCATGATTTTCGAATTCGATTTCTCTATAGACAACATATATAGATGCGAATAATCCCATACGTTTATAGGTATTTACCTCTATAGCTACCATGACAAAAAAGTATTAGGCCAGAAATTACAGGAATCGCTCCCAAACATTTTGAAAGCTACCTCTCTCTTGAAAAGCTGCTATTCCCTGTACATTGCTTAGGTTTCTCTTTCTTACCACAGCTGTGGCACAACTTAGAAATAGAATTAAGATAACAGTTTTATCAAAGGCATCAGGAAAAGGAATTATGTGGCCTTTCAAACTCTGATCTTTGTAGCCGGGGTAACTACAGTAGCAGACATACCCTGGTCAAGGGCAGTCTTTGTTTTTGGAACCCGCCCCCATAGGGACCCTCAAATCTAATTTTGATGGTACTTCTATTGGGAAACCCAGACATGCTAGAATTGGCGGTGGCATTTTCTGATAAAAAATTGAAAAGATCCGGGACTCCAATGAAGCAGCAGCCCTTGCCCTTTTCATAGGGATCTGCTTCATGCCTCGAAAACGGAACTCTATCATCATAGAAGGCATCTCTTCTAACATTATAGCATTGACATCGAAAATTTCACCATGCTCATGCCGAATCTCAACCATCATCGATGAAATATTGGACGGATTTAGAAACACAAATCAATTTTGTGCATATCCGGGAAACACTCTAGCGGATTCTTTAGCCAGTGAGGGGTTCTAAAGACTGGAATTATTTATCTGACTCTCCTCTTTTAGCTATCTTTTGCTTCTTAACTTCTCATTTTCCGTATCAAAGAGGGATTTTGCCCACGAAACACATGATCAGCTAATAAGGAAAAAAAGGTCTCTCTTTTTCTTGCCCTAAATTTCATATCCTATCCTGTCCCCAAATCTCTTCTCCCAAATCTCATATCAGAGTTTTATCCTTTCTATCCCGTATGATTCACCTGTTCTTATCTAAAATCGTTTTCCAAATCTCATAACCTACTTCTTCTCATCTTACAAGGTATCTCATATCTCCCAAGGCAATGCCATTTTTAAAGAAAATCTCCTCAAATCTAGGTATCCAAATTGGCCTACTTTAGGGTCTCCATCCTATCGTTTCTCTAAGAATAAGGGGCTCTCCTTGTTGAATGCGACAAGTCCAAATCTTAACCATGACTTAATAAATGTAAGCGTATGTGTGTGTGTGTAATGTTGAGTTGCTCGGCACTTCCCATCCAAAGAGTTACTGAACAGATTGGTCTCGAAAAAGTCAGGGTGAACATTTCTGAAGATGCATATCCATTTGATGTGACATGCATAGGTGTCCTTGTACTCAAAACATATCTATCCATGTTTGACATGTGCACCTGATGTGCCTTTGCGTCTAAAAAATTGTCCAAATTAACAACACGCGTCTGATTTTGCTAATGATGTGAAAATCATGTCCAATATAACGTGCCATGTTTGGAAGGACCCAAATAAAGGGTAGACTTAGTAATACACATTTCACGTGGCACCATGCATGTCAACCAGGTTCTCATATACAAGTATCCATCCTACATTTTGGTGTCAAAAATGCAGAAACATGTCTGACATGAATGTTCATGAATAATGTTACAAGGGATCTCTGATAGTTGGTTTTAGTTATTAGTTCGGCCACAATGTTGATGTTAAGAAAGCTTACAAAATTGGTAAGTGGGGAATCCCCATCTCAACTCATAACCATAAAAATGAATATATGTTAACGAAAAAATCTCAAGATGCAACATAGCCAGCTAGTTCTTTAAACGCGCTCGTAACATTGCAGCGTCCCTAAACGTTTCTAGCACAGTGTCTCTACGGCTTGGCCGAATCAACGCATAATAATCATTGGGGATTTCCATATCATTTTCAAACAAGTATAACAGCTAAGTTATAAATACCTCATATGCAACAAAATGAGACCGAATATTGTCAAAAACCCCATCTATCGTTCCCACTGCATTGATCTGCAAATATAAGAAACACTTAATGTAACAGGATACACTGCCCAATTTTTCAAGCTAGTCTCTGTGTTAGAGAATCTAACAATACTAGGGACATTTAGCTTATAATTGAAAACAAACGCATAAACAAACAGAATCCCTTTGTTTCCAGTTACAAAAGAATGAGAAGGCAAGAAATCAAAGAAAACTGTTTATGATATGATGCAACCAAAGATCTGTTATTTGTTGAGAAATACTCAGCATCAAAACCAAAGTTTGTCAACCTTGGATGAAAGACAACAGAAACAAGAAGAATCGGCACAATGGTCGAAGTTGACAATGGAGACATTTGTCTTTGTGGTCATGACATTTGAAAATTTGCAATTTAAGTATTTTTAGGTAGGGTATAATGAAAATTTTGAATAATCTGGTCTTTATTGCAATTAGTCTAGCCTTTTCCACTTCAGATACAAAGTGTTGGGAAAACAATGTATTCTTTTGGGACATTTGAGTTTCCAATGGATAGCAAGAATTGTGGATTAGCAAAAAAAAAAAAAAATTTCAATCCGATACTTCAATACGAGAAATGTCAATTTGGGAAGACATCTAGGAAACCATGTTGATGGAATTGCAATTGATCAAGTCAAACTTGAACTTGTTATAGCACAATATATCCACAGCTAAAATGTAGATGGATATTCAATAATTCTGGGTGGATGGCCTAATTCATTAATCCAGTAGAGCAATATACTGGTGGAGGATTAATAATATTCATAACAAGGCAACTTCGTATCACATTTAGTGACTGTATCTTCAAATGAATAATGCTAGAATTTTTTTCTCAATTAAAACATAAAATAAAAATTATTATATAAAATGGGATGCATACTGATGACAAATGACTCAACACTTGCATTGGACTTGAAATGAACAGCAAGTAATGTACATAAATTACAATGAAGGTTTTGTAGAATTTTTTTTATTCTTTTCCATTTTCTCTTTCTTTCTTATGCCCTTTCATATGTTTGGTGGTAATTGCTAAATATTACTCCTTAACTTTAAATGATTATATGTTGTGTTTTAGTCCATATAATTTGAATTCATGGTAAATGATCTATTAACAACTACAGTTTCAAAAAAATGATCCATCAACAACTTGTGCATTCTGGCCGAAAGAACTCAAACCTTTAACATGAACACTAGCATCAGAAGTACAATCAGTACAACCATGCCATAAAAGCAGCCAAACACATGATGGTTTCCTACTTTCCATTGCCCATAACATTTAAGGTAGTTAACATGAAAAAAAGAAAAAGAGGTTGCAGCCCAGATTATGCTGCACAATGTACCTTGTGAACCTTTCCTCTTGCAGAGTAATGGTTGATAACTGGGAGATTCAATTTCCTGAAAACTTTCAGACGTTTCTTTATCGTTTCTATATTGTCATCAATGCGGCCCTGAGTATGAGTAAAAAAACACATACTATTAGCAATGATGAAAATATTCCAAATTATAAATGCTGAAAATATTCCAAATTCTAAATGCTAACACTCCCAATATAAAGCAAGAATACCAACCTCATTACGGCTAAGAACCCGTCTTACCATCTCTTCCTCAGGACACTCAAAATATAGTACAAAGACCGGTTCTACTCCAATCTGTAAGTCAGACAATGGATAATTAAAACAGTGAAATAAACAACAATTAAACACATTTAAAATATTACATAATTGTCTTGGTAATACACCAGGAACTATATAATAAATTGGAAACTTTTACGTTACTCATATGCTTTGCATGCTTCAGCACCTTGTATCCACAAATTAAATTTGTATGCGTGGATAAACATGTATATAAGAAGTTAAAAACAATTAAGGGTGTGTCTATGTAACTTAGACAATCCTTTTGAATATCTTCCATTGTTTATCCACATGCAATTTATACAATCTCTAATCTTATTTCCAAATAAGCCCATACCTTTCACTTTGTGCTCTTAAGGTGGGTGTGTCTATGTAACTTAGACAATCCTTACGAATATCTTTCATGGTTTCTCCACATGCAATTTGTACAATCTCTTATCTTCTTTCCAAATAAGTCCATACGTTTCACTTTTGCAAATTTCCCCTTTTATGCACTTTATTCAAGTCAAATAAACCTAAGGTTGAAAGAAAATGGCACATGCCTACTTGAGGAATAATACCAACATAGAGAATATAAAGGCACACATTAGAAAATGGCACATTCCTACTTGAGGAATAATACCAACATAGAAAATATCAAGGCACACATTTTCAATTCATGTCCCTGCCCTTCTACAACTTATCAAGAGACCTATGTGCCACTTATCAAGAAGACAAAAATATTCAGGAAATTTGGTGCAAGATAATATTGATATTTCACCAAGCCACTTGAGCAATGGAAAATTCTGAACAGCATGTGTATCTATAGACTAGCAGAAAAGAGAGTTAATTAACATAAGGCCATTCCACGATCTCTTTTGCAGATAAAGTTTTTTGACAAGTGTTTTGTAAAGAGAGCACCATGCAATTTGTGTGGCTAGAGGGGGGGGGGGGGGGGGGTCTAAAAGCTCCATTACACATAAAAGAAGAGCCTGAGCATTGTCAAAGTGTTGTACCTTCAATATGTAGTAACATGTTGGAAGTGTACTATTTGATTTCTATCATACAATAAAACGTGATAGAAATCCAAGGATTAGAAGAACAGAGTAAGGATTTCTACATAACAAAACTCCAATATCCATACCCCAAAAAGTTTCTTTTTTTTGTAGGGAAAAGAAAGAGCAATGGTCAGAAAACATTTTCAGATTAGAATAATTCCACATAAAATTTCTAAATGCCCAGTGAACTTGACAAGAAAGAGAGACCACAATAAAAGAAGAGAAGTTTTCTGGATGACGTTTAATTATACATGAAACATTTTTAACTTTGACAAAGTTTATTATAGCCACCTTTGATAAGTTTTACCTCTACATGCAGCTAATTTCAGTAAGAACAATTAAGGAAGCCTCTTAAGGCAAATTGTGTTAGTGTAGAATGGTTTTTATGATAAAAGGTTTCTGCATGCAACCAAGAAATTTGGTGGAATTACATTGATGAGATCTAACAAGTATTTTTGTAAGTTTCGAGCAAACCACAAGAGAAGATCTTCCAAGGAATTCAACATAATGGGTAGATAAGCTATGTATGTTCGGTCTATCTCTTAGTGCAGCATGCTTTTGGGGTTCATCCTCACCTCTAACTACTATAATCCAAAGAAGAAAGGACCAATTAATTCACAGCCCTATCAATTTTTACACACTTGATATCAGAACCCAAAGTTAATGTCTCCAGAGTTACCTTTTCGCAACAACAAATACAAGTTCAAAGGATTAAAGAAAACGAAGTTCTTTAGGAGTTTCCAAGTAGGACTAGAGGGGTAATAAATAAAACACAAACTATGGTTCCTTCAATCTTTCAAGGGAATCATTGCATTAAGGTCCTCAGAAATACAGAAGCACTGATGTTGTATAACAGTATTTCGTCTAGCAATCTACTTCTCAGATCAGACCAGACCATGACCTTAAACTATATAACAATACAAGCTTTCCAACAAAATCTTCCGGCCCAGTCGAAAAGGAATATAACTTAATTATAAAAAGATAAAAAGAGGAATATAACTTCAAGGAGATTTCTAACCTGCTGATTTCTCATAAATATTGAACTGGATTGATGTTCTGAACAAGTAGCTGAACTCCTAATATGACAGCTACTACAAGAATGCTATTCCATTAACAGAAAAGACACGGGATTCAGGTCAGAGGTGGCAAGGATCTAAGTTTCAAATTGTCCATTTTGCAGTTCTTACAAAGATAGCAACATCACCACAACAACGTTCAGGGCTATGTTCACGCACGCATAAAATCAGGACAATCAAACGGTTTATTCACTTTTCTACATTATCCCCACTATATCGACTGGGACATGCGAATTGGAGTATGTGGTTTTGACCTGGTCACATTGCCAGTATCAAAAGCGTAAGGTGGCAGAATTTCTGGGTTTCTTCACTGCAGAGATACAAAAATGCAGAAGAGAGAGTGGCCTCTAAAATACTACTAGCATCTGGTAGGAATCTTCATTTTCTTGTATTATGCTTAAAACATTTGGAAAATTGTCAGACATTGCAAAAGACAAGGTGCCAACATAGATGCTCAAACTGGTTTAAGATAAGGAAACACCACCAGAAAACTTCTCACCCACTGATCAGATCCAAGAAGAAAGAAAACGTAAGAGCATGCTTTACTGGCTCATCGAAAACTTCTCCTCACCAACCCAAGATCAAAGAAAATGACCTAAACTTTCAAATTTCTCATGAGAACAGATATTTTTAGGCAGCAATTACCTTCCGCTTAAGATGCAGTGTGCTTCAGAGCAACACAAATAAGAGATATATAGAAACTTGGAAATGAGATTCGAAGCTTCTCCAAATGAACTCCAAAAGAAGCAATCAAGAATTATTAAGTGATAATTTCTTTTTGAACACTTTTTTGTCCTAAAACTCAGTAGAACCCTTATCAACACAAACGAAGTTGCCTCACTCAAGAATCGAATAAGACATGAGATGAGTCCAACTGTTGGGGGGGGGAAGAAAAAAAGCTAAAAGAAAAAGTGACAGAAACGAATGATTTTGCTCACCAAGAAATTTTCACACACTACACTAATCATGGTATGATCTATGTTAAATAGACACGGCCATAGGTTCCTATTTATGACAAGAATACGAGTGTTGGAAACGTGAACCCTAAAAAATTACATCTAGACACGACACGTCCGTACAATATATAAATATCTAAATAAATGAGTACGTCGACATATAAATATCTTAAAATCTATGTGTAGTTTGCATCTGCATTTAATTCATGTCATATAACAATAGTAAAACATCCAAAAAATAAAAACAATTAAATTAATAATCCAAAAAAGACTACTTTGTGAATCTGAATTTTGTGCATCAAAATTTCTTATAAACCAATCAAAGGTTGCATTATAACCAATCACAAGGTGCATTATAACTAGTAAAAGTCAATTAGTAGCACAAGACAAGGTACAATACAATTGATGCCATTAATAGCAAAAAAGATAAAACAATACGCACAAGGCACAACGAGAATGGAAGAGAGAAAAGTTGAAGAAGAAAGATGAATATCTAGTGGTCCACAGCTTGAAACGGGAGAAAACAACAGTCCACAGGCATGAAGAAGGAGAAACCAATGGTCCACAAAGGGAGAAACTAGTTGCGGAGGAAGGAACCATAGAAAGTTTCAGAGTAGTTGAAATAAATCATATTTTTTAATTATAGTACCATTAATTTATGGAAACCTTAATTTAACAAATAAAAATATTTTTTATTTTTTATTCTAAACTACTTATTTTATTCTAAAATATTTTTTACTTTTAAAATAAAATACTTTTCAATGAAGATTCCAAAAACGGAAACATCACTTTCAAAAAAAGAAATGCGTCTAAAAAAAGGGATACGGTAGTGGACACTTAATAGAGGTGTCGTACGTGTGCCCAAGATTGTCGACATGTGTGCCGGTGTCCGCCAAGTGTCGACACATGGTTAAACCTCAAGACACGTGCGTCTATGTTTCTTCAAGTATGATTATGCGAGCAAGTAGTTATTCAAAAGAAAATCACACCATTCTCAAGCTTTCAGAGCATACAATACAAATTAATGCACTAAGCCCAAGCTCAAAAAATTGACAAAATATCTTTGCAGAGAATCTTTTCACTGAAATGCATTTTGGGCTTTATCGTCTATATTTCATTTACATAACAATCATTCCCTTGTGCCATCTATTACTCTATGCATTCAAATGCAACCTCTGGTAATAAGGTAATGAAATTAACTAAACATCAACTAACCAAGGCAAAGAGTCTACATCCCTTTGAACCTTTTTGTGAAGAATTGTACAGACAACCTCCAATCATACAGTGATATTAACCACACAATCGCAAAACATGACAAAAAATGTACAAACCCAAACTAAGGAAATGATAACCGAGAACAAGGCTTTGAACCTTTTTTTGAAGGCTTGAACAGAGTAGCTTACAAATTGTTCGAACGCGACGCGATTTTCATCAGTTCGAGGAAACCCATCAATCAGAAATTTATTGTTCTCATTGGCCTCCATGTGTTTATGCAACAGCTTTACTGTGACTTCAGAAGGAACAATCTTCCCCTCCTTGATGGTATCACAAATCATAGCCCTGAAAAATAAAGGAAAATTTCATGTTCTGATCAGAATACTTGAACCATAATGCAATCCACATTAAAACAAGGTCAAAATGAGTAAGATAACAATGCAAATGTGCACCCAATTTCAGTATCAGAAGACATCTCTCTCCTCAAGAGTTCTCCAGCACTAAGGTGTGAAAATCCGAAGGTATCAACGATCTTTGAACATTGAGTACCTTTCCCACTACCAGGACCCCCTGAAAATACATGTCTTATTGTTTAGCTACAGATAAAAGGAAAGACAACGTATGCCACATAAAAACAAATACAACGGGAGCTCTTGGAGAACTTCAACACGGAAAATGAAAAGATAATCAAGAGATAGAAGCAAAGCTGAACTACACATTCCAAACATTCCGAAAAACTGTGCATGGAACAGAGGACACAAGCAAGATTCAGTAAAATGAGAGAGAGAGAAAGAGAGAGAGAGAGAGAGAGAGAGAGAGAGAGGGAGAGAGCGAGATTCAAAGAATGTACTATGAATAACCCTTTATTGATCAGTCTTTCAATATCCATGCACAACCATAACAAATCAAATATATAATCAACCAGGAAGAGTACTCCAGCCGCAGCCTATTAAGAAGCCTACAGATCAGCTTGGGGAGCCTTGTAAACCACAACCACTTGCCATTAATCCAGCATAGACCCTCGCACTCTAAGATACATTGCCCCTAAACCTTCCTATAAAACCTCATCAAGAAGGTGGAAGATTCCAGAAGGCAGAAGGTATAACTTACTTGCCTGACTTGCAATCAGCAGAAGTTCCCAGGACCCTTGAAAGGCGTCCTAGCCTACTAACAAGGCAAACGTGTCTTGTAGCAGTCCTCACTTTTCTTGTCCCCCCCATCCTCATCATCCCTTCTTCAGATGTAGTCATCCCTACTTGAGATGCAAAACTTGGTCTGAGCGCCCCCACTTCCCACACCCCACTATTGCCTCCTCTTTTTCATCCCTAATCTCGTTGATTATCAACCTAATATGTTCTCCCAAAATTGCTCTTTAGAAAACTAAAAATTTCATAGATATCCTACATGCCTATCAGTGAAATTCTTTGTACTGATGTCCTCGATACCCCACAAGTATCTTATTCAGTCCTGATCTTGGTGCCACTAGAGCCTAAAAGTTCCAACTCCACTGGCACTAATCTGTGCTGCCAATATCCAGTCAAAGATTTTTTTTTTTTTTTTGCACTGTACCCATTCCATTACACCTATTTTTCGGACTGAATGTTGAACTGAACATTTTCAGATATAAGTTGCATGCAACTGGTCATCTGTGATAGGGTGCTTGTGATGAGCATATAATTGTGATTGTGTTTGTTATGGTTAGAAAGAAGAATTATAGAGAAAAAATAACGTAACTGTCCTTATTTGTTTAGGCATAAATATCATAAGGATTTATAATTGTATGTAACGCATTTTGAAGCAATTTAGAATACAAAGATGAAGCGTTTGACCTTCACAGTGCCCTCTAATCGTCTCCTCCTCCTGTCTTCTTAGTCTCCTCTCCACACAACATATTCACCCTTCAACACCCATGGCCTCCCATTTCCTTATCTCAACCTTCCTTCAACTCGAGCCTACTACTTCGACCTCATTCATTTCAATACCCCATGACCTATCCCTTCCTAATGATGAGGCCTACTACCAGCCTCTCTATGCCTTAATTGCTAACACAGCTCTCATGAATCCCTCCTCAAAACTTTAACCTTGCGTTCTTATATCTCCATCGACCCGTAACTGTAATAATAACCCCTTCATCTTCTGAGGATATTTCCCTGTTACATCTGCGGATTGACAGTAGCCCACACAACCCTCTTCCTCACTACCACTTCCGTTCATAAATTTTCCCAACTATCATCCAATAGAAGTCCTATCTTAAATTCACCATCCTCAACCCCGAACAATATTAGCTCCACGGTTATCCCTCACAGCAATTTCACCATAGAATGCACGAAGCACAATAACTCCAACAAAAAAAGCAGCTCCATGTAGTCCTCCTCTATCTCCTGACAGCACAAACAATCATGCAAAAGCCACCTCACACCAATACTATCAAGGAAAACTGTGCCCTGAGCCATTTAGCCTCCAAAGATCCTAACTGATCTCCCTATCCATGGTACGTCCACCCATCCTACATCCTCATTTCCCACAGATTTAGGATCTGTTTGACAAAAAAGAATCTGATTATTCAATTTATTTAAAATCTCAATAAATGCATTGCCCCTTTTTCATTTATTTGAATTAAATATTATTGTGATATATATATATATGTTTGTGCTTGTTTGGCTGGAAAGCCACATCTCACAATTTCTCCTGGTGCAACAAAGGGTTTTTCAAAAGGATAATTCAAAGGCTCTACCTCCCTCATCCATTCATCGTATCACAGTCACATGGAGAGGCTTTTGATCATCTCTCTCAGGCTCTCTCTCCCACTGACCAGACCTCTCTCTCTCCCACGCTTGTGGCCAAGATATCTGCCAACTTTAAGAAGCATTCCATACATATCGACGCATGTCTATTCATGTCTAGATAGAGAGATATCTGGTGGCCAAGATGGAACAGGAGAAGGCCATTTAAATGGAGTGTCTATAAGCAGCCCATCTTTTTCTTTTGACAGATTCTCTAATGGTTGAGGAAGGAGGCAATTCCCCATCTCAAACTTCACCCTCTTCATTTTATTCACACAACAAAAGGATATGGGTCAATCTAATTAAAGCATAACTTAAAGAGGGGAAGAGAGCAAGTTCTACCCTAGAGAGAAAGACGCATGGCAAGTTCTACCCAAAAGAGATAGAGAGGAGAGAGAGCAAGTTGAGAGAGAGAAAGAGGGTCCGTGGAAAGCCGCAAGTTTGTATTTTCAAAATCTTTTTAAATTCAAGTCCCACCTGTTTTTTAGAAGATAATGATTTTGGGGTAATATTCAAATCTCATGCGATTCCGTAGGCTCTATCAAACGTGGCTTTAACCATATCGTGTTAAAGAATATCTAAATCTAGTAATATACTGGAATATCTGAATATTATGTGCTTGCCAAACATACCCTTAAGTAGCAAACAGCCTTTTGCTATAATTCCATTGGTCAAAATATTAACAAGCATTCAATTGTCCTTGATCCAAACCTTCAACCATTGAAAATCCAATGCAAGAGGAAGAACTTACCAATGAAGCACAACTGGTTTTACACACTTCTTAGAAAAAGGGGAATTGAAACTCCCAGTCCTCTTCAATTAATTCCTAATGGCATTTCTTTTTCACCTGCACCATTACAAACTTCGTTGCCCATGTTTTCTATATCCTTTTATGTTTCTCCGGCTCCTTCACAGCCCACCGTCTGGCATCCCTCTATTGTGATCCATTTTTAATTTCCTTTCGGCTACCCCTTTGATAATATACTGAACACCTATCCCATACTAACCAACCACTAGTTGCCCAGTAACATGCACAACCAATGCACATGATTTTTCTCTCATCTGCTTTGAACTTTAATTATCATTTCAACTCCTCCAACTGCAACCCACCTTTTCGTGCCTACTGCATCTCTCTCTAAAACTTGTTTAGACTTGAAGATACTTGTTAAGACAACCAATGCACATGATTTTTTTCTCATCAGGCTCCCCAAATCTGTTAAGCCTAGAAGATACTTGACAAGCTAGCTTGAATCTCTCTCTAAAACTTGTCCTCTGAAAACCAAACGGCCCATTTCCGGTTTCCAGCTGATCTTAACCCTAGTTTGAGGGTATAGATGGGTGCCTTAGGCGCAGTTCCTCCTCATTATTGCAAGTCTATTGTCTTTTTTATTTTTTTAATATTTACTCAGCAAACTTGTTCTCGGTGATGTTTATGAAGATGTAAATATGTCAAATCCCCCACAAAAAAACACACAAAAAAGAAGGGCTCAAATTGGCTTACTCAATAAGCCAAAACAACCAACACCATAAACGCGAGGGAAACAATATGAAGATGGGAGAAGCCTCCACAATGACATGAACCCATGATATGCCGTGTGATATATGAGGAGCAACCTCAAATTCTACAACTAGTGAAAATTATAAATTATTAAGAAATCTAAAATGCGAACATTAGTAAAATAATGTTTACAGCATGCAACTAAATTAGTGAGACTAAAATTAAGCTTCGTCACAATCTAAGTACACACTGACCAATGCACATAATCTTAAATCCTGTGTATCAAAGGTCAATGCAAGGTGTAATATCAAACTACTGTTTTGCCATGGTTTTTATAAGCAAACATACCTTGGAGATCTCAGATCCATTGTCTTTGCTTCATGTAATCTAGGTTCTTTGTATTCCAAAAGGAAGCCAACCCAATGGAGAACGAGCAAACAAATGAACGAATATCTAGGGACATACTAGGATTTTAGAATTTCATGCAACCTTGATTGTCTTCCTTTATGCAATGTAGCTTTCATGTCTTGCAAATGAAATTTAGTAGTTACCAAAAGAAAAAAACTATAAGATCATATGCTATATACAAACACAATACATCAAGAAACGGCCCAACTTGGCATCTAAGCAGCACCTCGAGATGAGGCATGGGCATAGGCAGGCACTGGGGGGAGGATAATTTAGCCCCCCAAACCCGTCTAATATAAAATTTTGAGAAAAAAAAAAAACTTATATTTAAATTTCTTTTATGAAAAAATTCAATTGATTGTACGTATAGATGCAGATATGTGTGCGTTTTTCATATGCATATACAAAATATTTGTATAGTAGAAATATATACATACATTATATATATGTACGTTTGTGATGCACATGTGTGTGTGTGTACAGGTGCGCGTGCACTTGCGCATGTGTGTGTGTGCGTGTGTGACCCCTCAAAACGGAGCGCCCGCCAATTGGATATGCAATATAATGCCTTAATTACATGCTAGAATATATTATTACGTGCCTTAATGCGTGCAAGTAGGTAAGCTCATGTATATGTAGGTTTATGTGGGATTTCTGCATTTATGCACATTATTCTCATAGCTTTAAAGTCTTATCCATTACCAGTATAAAACTATAAGAGAAGGACAACATAGGCCTGAAGTTTTCTTGCATGCCACAAAGATGTAGGCGCCATCTATTTAATTTCTTTAGAGGAAACTACAAGTATGGGAAGACGATTACACTCGGAAGACATTCTAGGCATAATAGCAGGTTTGTCCCCCAAATCTAAGATTTAAACTAAAGCCACAATGAGAGGAAAGCATATCCAAGGATAAACGAGAAGGCAAGTAAGAGTGCAAAGTAAGAACAATGGAAACATTATAAAAAACTCTTAGTCATTAGAGTATATACTCACCTAAGACAAAAACTATGTGCAAATTTTTGTCCTCTATACGTGCCTGATCCTTTTCCTGCATTCAAATTAAATACATAACGATCCTTGTGAAGGCAGAATTTGCATTTACTTTCCTGTATATAGGATATCAAAAAGTAAAATTCCAATCTAGGAACTTAAATTCAATAAAAAATTGTGCAGTACTGACATAAGAACAAAAAATTATCGAGCAACCCTCCAAGAAGCAATCATATGGTGGAAGAAGCCTAGGCTAACCATATAAAGGAATAAATTTGGATGAATCAGCATCTGATAAAGAGAGCATATTAAAATTTTCTCCGCATTATAGTTACAATTGCAGTCAACACAGATAAGGATTTGCCAGAATTGCTGAGTCCTAACTTGTCAACTGAATTGCGGATAACCAGTAAAGGAATACTCAAACACCTCAATAACCCCATCATCCAAAATTCTTGTTGTGAAGACTTTTGTGAACTTCCATGTGCATGGTACCTACAACAAACTCAAGTCACAAGGACAAAGCGTAACATAAGAATGAAGCCATCCAATGTGGCTAGAAATATTAAACAATCTAAAGCATACCATGAAAAAAGATACTGGGGATACCAACTACTCGCTGCATGAGAATGAAACCAACCTTTTTGAAAGTTTGTCTTTAATTAATGCCACAAGGACTAGAAATCTAAAGAATAGTATGTATCGTTCTGGAAAGTTGGCACTAGCTGAGGGAAAACAAAGCTCTAATGAAAAATTAAATCAAGCATGTACAAGATTGTGGAGTGTTAGGAGATTTACGCGATCTTTTCATTATCATCATGAAATTAATTAACCCAAAATTTAAATCCATTAAAAAAATAAAAGAATCAGTAATAATGTGCATAGGAGATCCCCAAATGAACCATCTTTAAAAAACAGAGATAAACAAAAGCACTCAACATACCCATATTAACAAGGATCAATTGAGATGATTTCCTATACATTATCATCATGATTATCCGACCTTATCCCAACCATTTGGGTCGGCTCTACGAATCCAGTTTCGTCATTCCGCTCAATTGAGGGCCATACCCTGAATCAAACGATCAGTCAACATATCTTTTCTCATTACTTCCATCCATGTCCTTTGAGGCCCTTCCCTTTTCATTTTAGAGTCTTCCACTTGAACCAAATAACCCCTCCTAGCCAATATTGTTTTAGGTCTACGCTGCACATGACCAAACCACCTAAGTCTACTTCTCCTCATTTTATTGCCAATTGGAGCTACCCGTAAGTTCCCTTGAATATATCCATTTCAAATTCTATACTTCCTTGTCTTGCCACTCATTCATCACAACATCCTCATCTCAGCTACTCTTATTTTATGGTGATGTTTATTGACCACCCAACATTCTGTCCCAGAAATCAAGGCTGATATCGCTATCATCGTATGGAACTACCTCTTCAGTTTTATTTGTATGCGACAATCACATAAGACTCCAATAGCACATCTCCACTTCATCCACTCAGCTCTAATTATGCGAGCAAGATCTTCATCAATCTCTCTTTCACATGGATTATCGACCCAAGACATTGTAAATAATCACATTTGGGTATTTTTTTGGCCATCAATCTCAACTAATTCTTCGTTTCTGCTCCTGTTATTACTAAACTTGCAATTCCATATATTCTACTTAGTCTGGTTAATTTTAAAACCTTTAGATTCTAAAGCATCCCTTCAAAGCTCTAACTTCACATTTATGCCAACTCTAGTCTCATCAATCACAACTATGTCATTTGCAAACCACATACACCATCCAGTATATGCCTAATTAATTCGTCCATAACCAAAGTGAAAAGATAATGGCTCAATGTTCACCCCTAAAGTAGGCCTACTATCACTGAAATCCTCACTTGTCTTTCCATTAGTTGTCCTCAAATTAGTTAGCGCTCCCTCGTACATATCCATAACCATATCAATATATCCTCTTGAGACTCCTTTCTTTTCCAACACACACTAAATTATCTCTCTAAGTGCCCTAGCGTATGCTTTCTCGAAACCAATAAAGACCAATGGAAGCTAGGATTGTAAGAGGTAAAAAGCCTATACCATAACTAATTAAATATTATTATGTTTTCAATTTCAGGTTATCAAGAGTTGCCATATAATCAAGTTTATTTTGCTTTTTCACTTTTAGCTGCCCATTAATCTCCTAGTAAAATTAGCTTTATATATATGTAGTTGTGGAAATGAATTATACTGACCAATCAAGAGGTTATAAAAATTATCGCCTTGAATTTGATGGGAAAACTAAACAGATGACAGTTGTATGATTAGGAAAAGCCCAAACTATCATCTTTGAACTAAAAAACAACATAACGTGGACTATTACAAAACAAGAATTCCAAAAAAGGTATATATATGTTTGAAAGAAGATAAAGGTTCCATTCAACTATTACAAGTTACCAAGCCCACGGCAATTCCCTCTTTCCTATTTGACCTGGTCTCCAAGCCTAAGAGCAAATGAAGAAAAAGGATCTAATTTCACACATTTGTCAATGCTATAATGGTAATAAAATGCTTATAAAGATCACTCACAATTAAAGAATAACAAATGAAATCGAACAAATGAACACTGTGCTATATATGGAGCTCTTCCATCCTCCGAAGGGAAAATCCATTGTCCAACAGTTGTTGATTGTGTTCATCGCAAAATGGACACAATTTGTGGACAATACAAATAGAAAACCGTACAATGTCTCATCACCACCATAAGACAGTTCTAAGGTTGTGAATTCCCATGACGAAAGCTTCAAAATCCTTCCTAGGAAGCATTGTTTACCCATGCATGCATACACATATCCATTCATGTGGAAACAAACCTTTGAGACTAGGTCGTAATCACAGAATGAACTATTTTATATAAGACTTTCCATAACGTATTCAATGGAACCCTAGATCAATAATCATATGAAATAACACATGTAGTTTATGCGCTATCTACATTTATTTGTGTGCTATCCATTATATCTTTTTTTCTCTGCTTTTTACTTTTAAAAGAAATAAAATGGCTCTTCAAGTCAAGAACACTGCAGGTCAACTCCAATCACCCAGGGCGTGAATCCATGTCAGACATGGTTTCAAATCACTTATGTGCAGTATGCGTCTCTTTCTCATGCCTCCCGAGAGAGACTAATGTCTATGTATGGCTGCCATCCAAGGAGCCCCACAGGTTCAAACCACCTCCTTAAGTCAAATTTTTCCATCAAGTAGATAATAGTAGTTTTTCAGTGCGCACCGCAATGCATATGACACCTTTTGCTAGGTGTCTTGGAAAAAGTCCAAAAATCCCTTAAAAGCATTTTGATCCATATAGGCAGTAAAGATAATAATAATGATAACTAAATAAAAGATAACCGTTAATCACAAGAAATCGCATGTTCAATCGAGAAGCTACACACTCTGCCTTCATTCAAGAAAATCACTATCATTAAGAAAAATAAAAAACCAACTTACATCATGTCTCAGCCATAACAATATAAAATCCAACTGCAGTTCTTCAAGAAAAGAGGGGAAATGCATCAAATTTTGAGATCAACAAAACAAGCAGATTTTCTTTCTGGGAATGCACGGATAAAATGATGAATTGGTCGAAAGAATTTAAAATTATAGAGCCAAATGAACAGATTTTCCAAAATCTCTCCACAAAAGAGTATTATGGCCCAAGAATTAGCAAACCAGCATGAAAAATAAGCAAACTAGGATTGATAATGAGTTTCTCAATCCAACGCATTGAATAAGAAGAAGAGTGAGAGTTGGGAACCTAGAGTTGAGTGGATTTTCAAGAGGAGAGCAGGAAGTGAGAGAAAATTGCTCGTCTCCAATTTGCGCTTGGAATTTAGAGAAAGAAGTGTTGGGTTTGATGGAGTTTTTTTTTTGTGATGAATGGACCCATTCCATTCATCCCGCCTTTATATCAGGGTTTCACATCATTGTAGGAAAAATAGGGCGGTCCAAATTCTAACCATCCGCGTAGGCAGTTAAATGGGAATAGGCCACTGGCGGTTCTGAGTTAAGTTGGTTTTGGTGAACTGGTTGGATATTTAAAAATAAATTGAAAACAATTATATAAAATCTCAAAAAATAAAAATTTATAATGTATTTTTCAATTTTTTTGAAAAGATTAGAAATTCTTTTGACAATTAATACTTACTTTTAACATTTTCCCTTTTTTTTTTGAAAAATTCAAAATTCCCCTAAACATAAATTGATTTTTTAAAATCTACTTTTTTTTTTTATTAATTTTCAACTTTGAATGTACTTTGTTTATTCATGTTTTAAAATATATTCGATTAAGCCGGTTAAACCGACTGGTTTACCAATTAGGCCGGTTGAATCACTTTCTGCCTGAGGTCCAGTTAACCGTTCTGGTTCGATTTTGCGTTTCACATGTTTCATAAATTCCTGCTTTCTCGTTTCTTATAACAGTTTGGGTCTCCGGATCATAGTATAGGAGTAATACTTCTGCTAAAGATTTCCTACTCTCAGAGGAGTATACTATCTATAAACTCCCTGGGGTGAAACTTAAGGTAGGAATATATTTTAGATCCCAAATTTGGGGACGTGATCTTTAGAACCAAGCATCAAGCTCAATGAAAAATTTAAAACTCTCACACTTTACATGTCCTAAAAAATGGCATCCCAAGATTGCATTATAACCATTTAATTTTTGCAAGCAGGCAATAATCTAGATATTCAAGAACTTAAATTCCAATTTTTTTGAAAATGATCAACTAGTTATAATTGGATGGATTCCAAAATTGTAAACCAAGAACATCCTACCAAATAAGACGCTAGAGAGCAAATGTATAGTATCTCTCAACAGAGCATATTACACATGCTTGCCTCCTCCTTCGTGTCTTCTTTGTTCTTATAAGGGTGGCATCAGGCCTGGCCTTTATCCCATAGGGCTGGCTGAGGCCCTAGCCAGACCAATCCGAGGTAGGCTAAGGCAAATAAAGAGAACTCCAGGGTAGGGCAAAGACAAATGAAGAAAACATTATATAAAAAAAAGACCTGCCAAGCCAAACCGCGCCGGCACTAGCCCTAATGAAGCCCTCGAGCCATAATTTGTAGCCCACGCCTTACATGTTTAGGGTTATGTTGTCTGGCTCATTGCGAGCCAACCATAGGACGTGAGAGCAATGTTTTGAAACCAAGCAAATTATTCTATAGCGATCTATCAAGACCTCTTTCTTTTCGCAGCATATATATATATATATAGGGAAAATATTCTATTATTCTCTACTTTTAACTTCTATATCTCATTAGACCCAAGAATTGAAAATATTACTTGTACGCAAAAGGACTCCATCTTTCAT
>NW_006498435.1:632681-661663 GCF_000471905.2 Amborella trichopoda
ATATGCTGCGAAAGGAAAAATGGCTAGGACACTACCATTCCAAAACCTTAATGGTCCTGATAGATCACTATATAATAATTTGATTGGTTTCAAAACATTGCGCTCACATCCTATGGTTGGCTCGCAATAAGCCAGGCAACATAACTGTAAAAATGAAAGGCGTGGGCTACAAATTATCGCTCGAGGGCTTTATTAGGGCTAGTGCCGACGCGGTTTGGCTTGGCAAGTCCTTTTTTTTATATAATTTTTTCTTCATTTGTCTTTGCCCTACCCTGAGTTCTCTTTATTTGCCTTTAGCCTAGCCTACCTTGGACTGGTCTGGCTAGGGCCTCAGCTAGCCCTATGGGATAAAGGCATGGCCTATTGCCACTCTTATAAGAACAAAGAAGACACGAACGAAGCAAGCATGTGTAATATGCTCTGTTGAGAGATACTATACATTTGCTCCGTAGCGTAAAACACTTATTTGGTAGGATGTTCTTGATTTACAATTTTGAAATCCATCCAATTATAACTAGTTCATCATTTTCAAAAAAATTGGAATTTAAGTTCTTGAATATCTAGATTATTGCCTGCTTACAAAAATTAAATGGTTATAATGCAATCTTGGAATGCCATTTTTTAAGACATGTAAAGAGTGAGAGTTTTAAATTTTTCATTGAGCTTGATGCTTGGTTCTAAAGATCACATCTCCAAATTTGGGATCTAAAATATATTCCTACCTTAAATTTCACCCCAGGGAGTTTATAGATAGTATACTCCCCTGGGAGTAGGAAATCTTTTAGCAGAAGTATTACTCCTATACTATGATCCGAAGACCCAAACTGTTATAAAAAACGAGAAAGCAAGAATTTATGAAACATGTGAAACGCAAAATCGAACCGGAACGGTTAACTGGAACTGGGGCAGGAAGTGATTCAACCGGCCTAATTGATAAACCAGTCGATTTAACCTGCTTAATTGAATATATTTTAAAACATGATTAAACAAAACACATTCAAAGTTGAAAATTAATAAAAAGAAAGTAGATTTTAAAAAATCTATTTATGTATTTTGAATTTTTCAAAAAAAACGGGAAAATGTTAAAAGTATTAATTCTCAAAAGAATTTCTAATCATTTTCAAAACAATAAAAAATTTAAAAAATACATTATAAATTTTTATTTTTATTTTTTGAGATTTTATATAATTTTTTTCAATTTATTTTTAAATATCCAACCATTTCACCAAAATCAACTAAAATCAGAACCGCCAGTAGCCTAATCCCATTTAATTGCCTAGGCGGATGATTAGAATTTGGACCGCCTATTTTTCCTACAATGATGTGAAACCCTGGTATAAAGACGGGATAAATGGAATGGGTCCATTCATAACAAAAAAAACACTCCACTAAACCCAATCCCTCTCTCTCTAAATTCAAAGAGCAATGTGGAGACGAGCAATTTTCTCTCACTTCCTACTCCTGAAAATCCACTCAGCTCCAGGTTCCCAGCTCTCACTCTTCTTTTTCTTATTCAATGCGTTGGATTGAAAAACTCATTATCAATCCTAGTTTGCTTATTTTTCATGCTGGTTTGCTAATTCTTAAGCCATAATACTCTTTTGTGGAGAGATTTTGGAAATCTGTTCATTTGACTCTATAATTTTAAATTCTTTCGACCAATTCATCATTTTATTCGTGCATTCGCAGAAAGAAAATCTGCTTGTTTTGTTGATCTTAAAATTTGATGCATTTCCCCTATTTTCTGCAAGAACTGTAGTTTGATTTTATATTGTTATGGCTGAGACATGATGTAAGTTGGCTTTTTATTTTTCTTAATGATAGTGATTTTCTTGAATGAAGGCAGAGTGCGTAGCTCCTCGATTAAACATACGATTCCTTGTGATTAACAGTTATCTTTTATTTAGTTATCATTATTATTATCTTTACTGCCTATATGGATCAAAATGCTTTTAAGGGATTTTTTGACCTTTTCCAAGACACCTAGCAAATGATGTCATATGCGATGTCATATGCATTGAGGTGCGCACTGAAAAGCTACTATTCTCTACTTGATGGAAAATGGAAAAATTTGACTTAAAGAGGTGGTTTGAACCTGTGGGGCTCCTTGGATAGAGCCATACATAGACGCTAGTCTCTCTCACGAGAGAGACATGACAAAAAGACGCATACTACACATAAGTGATTTGAAACCATGCCTGACATAGATTCACCCACTAGGTGATTGGAGTTGACCTCTAGTGTTCTCGACTTAAAGAGCATTTTCTTTCATTTAAAAGTAAAAAGCAAAGAAAAAAAGGTACAATGAATAACACACAAAAAAATGTAGATAGTGCATAAACTACATGTGTTATTTCATATGATTACTGATCTAGGGTTCCATTGAATACGTTATGAATTACTGATCTAAGGTTCCAATGAATACGTTATGAAATGTCTCATATAAAATAGTTCATTCTGTGATTACAACCTAGAATCAAGGGGATCCACAGTAGGGTAGATACCAACACCAGCACCACCGAAGAGCCCAATCTTTCCACCACGCTGGTAAGGTGCCAACAAGTCGATGACCTAAAAGTACCAATAGTGGATAAATCAAACAGGCCTCAAATATAGATTTATTCTTGTTAATGAAAAGACCTACAATGGAGATAAGAAGCAGAAAATTGTAAGCAAAAATTGCAAATATATCAAAAATCTCAATAGTAGTCAATTTTTAGTCAGGAGTACAAACCCAAATAGTCACGAAAATTTTTATGTCACATTAAAAGCGAAGGAAACTCCAACAAATGGATCAGAATCAATAGATAAGAATTAGAACAGACCTTGATGCCATCAACAAGAATCTCTTGCTCAGTTGCTTGTTCAACAAAAGGAGCTTCACGATGGATAGGCAAATAGTGATCAGTCTCTGATGCAGAAATAAGACATAAAAAGAACAAAAAAATAAGAAAAAATTTTAGTTATTAGAACACTCGTTAGGAAATGGCAATGCCGAATGGGGAATAGTAAATAGACGCAAACTATTTGAAGAAACAAACTTATTTCACCCCTATCGTCAATGGGTTCCCCAATGACATTGATAATGCGACCAAGTGTAGCCCTACCCACTGGTACCTGTTAAAAAAAAAAGAAAATAATTCGGCAATCAACACAATGACCAGTTGCAGATAAACATGGTTATCTATAAAAAGATAAATCTATAAGTACAAAACTTTGCTATATGAAACCATACATCTAAACGAGAGAGATAGAGATAAGATCAAGCAATTTGGATCAGCACTATCTATAAGCGATTGAAACACTACCAAATATCACATTTTTGCATACTGATCCAGACAGTCCATTACACCATAATCACACTATTTCAGCCTGCATACTCCAAACAAATACAAACACCAATACATCCCAGCTATACTCCAACAAATACAAAGACCAATCCCTCCCTCCCTCCCTCACAGAGGTAGGGCAGTTAAATAGTGGTGGATCATCTCTCTCTCTCACCAGCACACAAACGAAAATGAAAATAAAACATCAGGAGAAAAAAAAACCTAATTTTAAAAAGATCAACTCAAGAACAAAACCCCAACTAACCTTGATGGGAGAACCAGTGTTGAGCACCCTCTGGCCCCTGACAAGCCCATCAGTCCCATCCATAGCAATGGTCCTCACCATTTTCTCCCCCAAATGCTGAGCCACCTCCAAAACCAACCTTATGGAGTTATCCAAAACCTCCAATGCAGTCAAGATCGGAGGCAACCCCTCATCAAACCTCACATCCACCACTGCTCCAATCACCTGACAGACCTTCCCAATGGCTCCAGCCCCCGTGAACTCATCAGTGATCGTACCAAGAGGTCCATATTTACCAATACCGGGAGGAGTTGCTACAGGGGGTGGAGGCGACGGAGTTGCAGCGGCCGATGTCGCATACTGTGCAACTTTGTCGAGAAGAAGGCCCGAAGAAGATGATATCGGCCTGTAAAGCTCTGGTCCTCTATTGATGAGGCTCGACGGTTGAGATCTGACGGTTTTGGCACCCCTGATGAGAGAGGACAGGGCTCTACGGTATGCCATTAGGGGAAAACCCTACCCCTGGTTTTTTGGAGTTGCAATAGAGAGACAAAGTGAGGAGATCAGAGTAAGGAAAGATATAAAGAGAGAAAATTAGGGTTTTGTGTTCAGTGGGGAAGATGGTGGCGAAGGGATTGACGGCAGTCCATGGAAGGAGAGGAAGAAGATAGAGAGAGGAATGGCGGACGCCAAACGGTTCGTAAAGGCGTTTTAGTAGGCTGACTTTATGGGGGCGTGGAGTCCGCTTTGTTGGTCCTCTTCTTTTGGGGTGGGGGTGAGTGCTGTTAAAATTAGGTTTCCTTCCAAATGTTTTCAAAGCATCTGTCTTATTTTCAGCCGGAGTGTACCCTTTTTATTTGCAGATATGTAAGGTTTGACGTATTTACCAGGGAAAAGTTCATATACGCTCTAAACAAACAAATTATATTTTTAAATTGATCATCTCGACATCAAGATGCATAGACATAAGAAAAAAAGATAGATTTTAAGTTTCGAAAATAGTGTATTTTGTAATGCATTTTTGGAACGTCGATTTTCAAGATTTTCAAGTTTTCATAGATTTATCGATCTACACTATTTTTGAAGCTTTAAACTTTATAAATAAAAATATAAATATATTTTAAGGCGATTTTCAATAGTGAAACCACATTTCTCGATACTATTTGAAGGTAGGCTCTAATTTGATTGTTTAGAGCTAGGCTTAAACAATTTGTTCCTTTATCATATAAAGGTTAGGCTCACTTCTATACTTGCTTAACAATTTTAGTGCCAGACACGTTTACAATAACCTAAAAATCTATTTCTACCCCTAATCACAAAATCAATAACCTAAAAATCTATTTCTACCCCTAATCACAAAATTAAAGTGGTACAAATCAAGCAAATCTATAAACACATTCTATAAACCGATATACCATTTAATATGTTACAAGACACTCTTTTTTTCATATCTATACTTATCGAAGTTAAGATGATCAATAGGAAGGTTTCACAACATGAAAAGAATATTTTTCAATGTAAGCATAATCTTTTCCTTTAAAAAATGAATCCAAAGGCTAAATTGATCGCATGACAGGATGATACAGATCGGCAAATCAAAAAGGAATTATAAAAAATAAATTAAAAAAGTAAAAGTAAAGCGCACCTCCAAATTTTAATATAAATATAATTTTATGTAAAAAATTGTTAGGATGGCTTGAGAATACATTTTCATATCTAATTATAAAATCTTAAACTCCAAAAATAGTTCAGATCAAGTAGATCTAAAATCTTGAAAACAGACGGTCCAGACAATGTGCTGCATGATAAACTATTTATAGGACTAGAAATTTTTCTTTCATATTCCCTACATCTCGATATTGGGATGATCAATTATAGGGTTTTCCAAAATCAAAAGGAACTTTTATGCGGGATTTTTGAGGTGCACTTTAATTCTACATTTTAGGTTGCAACCTTGTATAAACTTTTTCCATTATGAAAACGTTTTCACTTAAACAAGGGCATTTAAATCGTTTATGTGATTCTACAAGAGGTTTTCAAATGAAAGGATCCATCAAATGCAACAAATTTGTAGAAGAAATGGTTGATTTCACCGCCTCATTGAACTTTTGAGGTGGGTTGACCATTCTAAAAATATTTCCCTTTTTTAAATTTGAATGGTTGTCCATGTGATTTCATGAGATCATCGTATCTCACGCTTTCACTACAGAGACGCTGGTAATTTAGAACCCAAATCAATTAATAGACTTTGCTATGTTAATGTGGCTGAAATGCTTCATAAACATCTCTCTCTCTCTCTGTAAAGATCACCTTTACACCGTCGTGCACTTCTCTTTTCAATTAAATTAAATTTTAAGGTAACTTTTCTACGAAAAAAAAAAAAAAAATTCACACTGTAACATCTCATGGAAAACAAATAAGAAAACACCATAGCAAGGCCATTTAATGCTCCAGCAGGAGGAAGTTAGGTTTCTTCATGTTACCAAAAAGAAATTACAACAAGAACCAAGCATATGGATTTCAACATGGATATGACATATTGTTTCACGACGGCTCATGCTTAGCATCACACTGAGAAGAGGCGGTAATCCATGGTACTGGTTCTTAGAGACGATGTTTACAAACATAGTTGTATCAACAAGAAAAAAATTGCAGGCATTTTAATAGAAACCAACTTAAAACAAAATGCAGAGATTTAAGCTCTAAAGCTGCGACTCTTATCCCCTTTATCTTTCAAGAAATAAATAACAGAAGCATACATTTTGTGTGGCCCAATCAATATTTGATGTTAAGTAGAAAATCTGCACTGAGATGCATGTGCCTTTATTCCTTCATGTCAGTATGCATTCCTATGGAAGCATGAATTAGGTTAGGTCTGATCGTCCTGCCTATAATGGAGCAACGTTAAAGCACTGCATTTCAGTAGGGAACAAAAAGTACATAAGGTTTCAATATTTACGGATCAACCAGTAATAGCAGACAACGCTAGTCAATTCATCAACTACTAAATATCGATAGGAATCTACATAAAGCATCAGGGTATTTTGCAAATAGAATGAAATCAAACTAAGTTTTGCTATCTATCTTATGCCATAACCTATGTAACTGCCATAGAAAAGGTTAAGGTGCCAATTCTAGAAATTCTGATTTTCCCAGAACATGCAGCAGTCACATCCTTGAGGATCACCAGTAAAACCCAGGCTCTTCATACTCTAAAGTGGAACAACAAATAAAGCTAAACACTCCAACGGGATGGCCATGCATCCAAAAAATTCAAGTAGCAGACCAAACATGTTCAAAGTGTCCCTCCAATATCAAGAGCAATAATAACTATTTATTCAGTGGACTTCAAATGTCCCTGAATCCTAACTGGCCAGGACCAAAGAGAACCATTCCCCACGATACATTGATCTGCTAACTATAGAGCTGTATAACTACGTAAATAGAGAAAAAAAGAATAATTGTTTAGCTAGAAGCCTCCTCCATGAGCGCATTATGTTGAAGGCACACCAACCTGGGACAAAACAGCCCCCAGTGCGCAATGATCCATTGTCCTCAAGAAAGTGGTTACCACATTTAGTCAAGTTTGTCCCCTATACCACACGGCTTTATGCCAATTAAAGGTAGGCCATTGGAAGCATCCACATAATTGGTTTCTACTCTATATATATATATATATATATATATATATATATATAAGATCTTATCAAGGCACATCGTAAGGACACACACACACACAAAGACGCACATGCAAAAACGCACACAGGGCTAATCATTCTCATTCGATAAAAATAGTATCAAATGTTCAATTTCTTCATGTCTTTCTCATCAAATGCTTAGCTAATAGCATCCACAGACTTGAACAGGTAGAGTGTTCGGACAAATAGAAATCTGAAACTAGCTATCAAATATTTTTTGGTTTCAAAGGCAGGGTAAGAAACCTGATATTTATTTCATGACAAGCGTTCGAGAATCGCACAAAGCTTCTTCAACCCGTGATGAGTTGGCTTGGCTTTATGCACTACTAACAAATGTTGGATTTCAAAGCAGTCTTCAGCATGTAGTGAGAGAATGGTCTCTCTCTCTCTCTCTTTATTGTGTGTGCATATGCACAAAAGAGAATGGGCTGTTAAAGAAGCTGCGACAATGAAAAGGAGTAAGAGGGAGGGGACAAAGGGGTTAGGCTGAAAGATTGGGAAGTGGTTAAAATTGAGCAGACAAAGAGGGAGAGATAGTGCTGACACTGTGTGTGTATGTGTCAGAGAGAGAGAGATAGAGAGGTTTATGAGAGGGGAAGAGACTGTGAGTGGGATAAAAAAAAAGAAATTGGTAAAACAGTGCAAAAATTTCTCCAGTAAGTTGTCGGAGATGTAAAATCAAGGGGGAAAGGGTGGAAGGGGGAGACAGTGTAACTCAAGTAAAATCCATGAGAAAAAATAGACGCATACACTTACAACTAGGAAAGTCCTTTGGTGCTTCACAGATCCCCAAAACCGGTGCTGCTCTAAACTGATCCACCACTTTAAATTGGCTGAGATCCAAGAAAAAACTCCAAAGGAAGATCTGAAATGGATGCCAAATCCACCATCCATTCAAATGGGCAGTCCAAATATGAATCTGGGGTGGTGGATTTGGAGCATTTATGGAGCTCCAAATCAAATCTTTTGGAAACTGATCTGAAACTCTTTTGGGTCCATCCGATAAAATATTGTTGGATGAGGTGGAGGAACAACAATTTTTGATGGTTTGGGAACCGCTGAATACTTACCCTATAGAAATACTAGCCAATGACACAGGCATTGCCCGTGTGGCAAAAGCAAGAGACATCCTAGCAGAAGTCCTTTTCTTCTATCATTAACTAAGTTCATTAATAGCAAAATTGACATACAAATCGTATCTCTCTTTTCTTCACATGAGTGGCTGTGTATAAAGGCTCTATGATTTGACCAGTGTTCGCAAAATCGGCCAATCTAACCTCTAACCGCTAACCGCCCGGTTATATCAGAACCTATTTTGGGCGGTTTTGTGATCAACCGATTTCTTAAAGTTTAAATAGAATACTACTTCATATTTATATCAAATATTTTAGAATAGCGTATTGGTTAGTGCTGGCGACGATAGTTTATACGGACCACGGTTCGAATCCTGCCATTAGCGGTTTTCTTTTTAAACATTGGTGTGGTTCATTTTAACAATTCTAAGAATTCATTACAATGATAAGAAGTTCAAAAAATTTACTTGCCCACATGAATCGAACTTGAAAGTTCTTGTAAAGAAATAATTTGTTATTAAACCCTTACATTGGTAAGAAGTTAAAAAACTTTACTTGCCCACATGAATCGAACAAACTTGAAAGTTCTTGTAAAGAAATAATTTGTTATTAAACCCACTAATCAATGCACCATATACAAATTAGTTGCCTATTAGATCTATTAACCAATATGTCATTTACTACGTATTTACAAAAATAATGGTCTATATTGTATATAACTTAATTTTTTTTATTTTCTTTTAAAAAAGTGTTGGTCAAGTCGATTTTATAACACTATTTTAATATTATTTACATTATGGTAAAGAATAAAAAAATTATGGTCATTGATACTCACTTTTATATTTTCCCATCTTTTTAAGAAAATTTTAAAAATACCCATGGCACAAATCGATTCGTTAAAATCCATTTTTTTCAATAATTTTCAACTTCATTTGAGTGTGTTTTGTTTTAATCACATTCGTTATATGATTTTCATATTTTAGTAGATTTTGTTTGTATCTTTTCTATTTTTTTCAACACTTTTTTTATCGTTCGAGACTTGCCCGGTTACAGCTGTTGAATCGGCCGGTTTACCGATTAGACTTGTTAAACCGCTTCCGGACCCCTGTTTGGTTAACCGTTCCAGTTCAATATTGCGAACACTGGACTAGACACACTAATAAGAAAACCAAGTTACCACCATTTGTGCCTAAGAATTCCTTTCTTTGCCACTGCATCTGCCTCTTGATTGGCTTCTAGCTAATGTGATGAAAGGTAATCTGCCTATTCCTGATCCAATCCTTAATCTCTTGAAAACATTAGGCAATCTCCACGTACAAGACAGCAGTCTCCTTCCCCATCCTATGATATTACTGGAAACAAGAGGCATGATTTTCGAATTCGATTTCTCTATAGACAACATATATCGATGCGAATAATCCCATACACTTATAGGTATTTATCTCTGTAGCTAGCACGACAAAAACGTATTAGGCCAGAAATTACAGGAATCCCTCCCAAACATTTTAGAGGCTACCTCTCTCTTGGAAAGCTGCTATTCCCCGTAAATTGCTTAGGTTTCTCTTTCTTACCACAGCTGTGGCACAACTTAGAAATAGAATTAAAATACCAGTTCTATCAAAGGCATCAGGAAAAGGAATTATGTGGCCTTTCAAACTCTGATCTCGGTAGTCGGCATAACAATAGTAGCAGACATACCCCGATCAAGGGCAATCTTTTTTTTAGAACCCGCCCACCCTCAAATCTAATTTTGATGGTACTTCTATTGGGAAACCCAGACATGCTGGAATTGGTGGTGGCAGTTTCTTATAAAAAAGTGGAGAGTCATTAGTTTGATCTTGGATCCAGTTGGCATCCGGGACTCCAATGAAGTAGCAGCCCTTGCCCTTTTCATAGGGATTTGCTTCACACCTCGAAATGGAACTCTATCATCATAGAAGGCATCTCTTCTAACATCATAGCATTGACATCGGAAATTTCACCATGCTCATGCCGACTCTCAACCATGATCGATGAAATATTGGACGGATGTAGAAACACAAGTCAATTTTGTGCATATCTGCGCAACACTCTGGCGGATTCTTTAGCCAGTGAGGGGTTCTAAAGACTGGAATTATTTATCTGACTCTCCTCTTTTAGCTATCTTTTGCTTCTTAACTTCTCATTTTCCGTATCAAAGAGGGATTTTGCCCACGAAACACATGATCAGCTAATAAGGAAAAAAAGGTCTCTTTTTCTTGCCCTAAATGTCATATCCTATCCCATCCCCAAATCTCTTCTCCCAAATCTCATATCAGAGTTTTATCCTTTCTATCCTGTATGATTCACCTGTTCTTATCTAAAATCGTTTTCCAAATCTCATAACCTACTTCTTCTCATCTTACAAGGTATCTCATATCTCTCAAGGCAATGCCATTTTTAAAGAAAATCTCCTCAAATCTAGGTATCCAAATTGGCCTACTTTAGGGTCTCCATCCTATCGTTTCTCTAAGAATAAGGGGCTCTCCTTGTTGAATGCGACAAGTCCAAATCTTAACCATGACTTAATAAATGTAAGCGTATGTGTGTGTGTGTGTAATGTTGAGTTGCTCGGCACTTCCCATCCAAAGAGTTACTGAACAGATTGGTCTCGAAAAAGTCAGGGTGAACATTTCTGAAGATGCATATCCATTTGATGTGACATGCATAGGTGTCCTTGTACTCAAAACATATCTATCCATGTTTGACATGTGCACCTGATGTGCCTTTGCGTCTAAAAAATTGTCCAAATTAACAACACGGGTCTGATTTTGCTAATGATGTGAAAATCATGTCCAATATTAACATGCCATGTTTGGAAGGACCCAAATAAAGGGTAGACTTAGTAATACATATTTCACGTGGCACCATGCATGTCTACCAGGTTCTCATATACAAGTATCCATCCTACATTTTGGTGTCAAAAATGCAGAAACATGTCTGACATGAATGTTCATGAATAATGTTACAAGGGATCTCTGATAGTTGGTTTTAGTTATTGGTTCGGCCACTATGTTGATGTTAAGAAAGCTTACAAAATTGGCTGGAGGGGAATCCCCATCTCAACTCATAACCATAAAAATGAATATATGTTAACAAAAAAATCTCAAAATGCAACATAGCCAGCTAGTTCTTTAAACGCAAGCTCGTAACATCGAAGTGTCCCTAAACGTTTCTAGCACAATGTCTCTACGGCTTGGCCAAATCAAAGCATAATAATCATTGGGGATTTCCATATCATTTTCAAACAAGTATAACAACTAAGTTATATATACCTCATATGCAACAAAATGTGACCGAATATTGTCAAAAACCTCATCTATCGTTCCCACTGCATTGATCTGCAAATATAAGAAACACTTAATTCAACAGGATACACTGCCCAATTTTTCAAGCTAGTCTCTGTGTTACAGAAGCTAACAATACTAGGGACATTTAGTTTATAATTGAAAACAAGCGCATAAACAAATAGAATCCCTTTGTTTCCAGTTACAAAAGAATGAGAAGGCAAGAGATCCAAGAAAACTATTTATGATATGATGCAACCAAAGATCTGTTATTTGTTGAGAAATACTCAGCATCAAAACCAAAGTTTGTCAACCTTGGATGAAAGACAACAGAAACAAGAAGAATCAGCACGATGGTCGAAGTTGATAATGGAGACATTTGTCTTTGTGGTCATGACATTTGAAAATTTGCAATTTAAGTATTTTTAGGTAGGGTATAATGAAAATTTTGAATAATCTGGTCTTTGTTGCAATTAGTCTAGCCTTTTCCACTTCAGATACAAAGTGTTGGGAAAACAATGTATTCTTTTGGGACATTTGAGTTTCCAATGGATTGCTAGAATTGTGGATTAAGAAAAAAAAAAAAAAATTCAATCCGATACTTCAATACGAGAAATGTCAATTTGGGAAGACATCTTGGAAACCTTGTTGATGGAATTGCAATTGATCAAGTCAAACTTGAACTTGTTATAGCAAAATATATCCAGCTAAAATGTAAATGGATATTCAATAATTCTGGGTGGATGGCCTAATTCATTAATCCAGTAGAGCAATATACTGGTGGAGGATTAATAATATTCATAACAAGGCAACTTCGTATCACATTCAGCGACTGCATCTTCAAATGAATAATGCTAGAATTTTTTTATCAATTAAAACATAAAATAAAAATTATTTTATAAATTGGGATGCATACTGATGACAAATGACTCAACACTTACATTGGAATTGGAAAGTAATGTACATAAATTACATTGAGGGTTTTGTAGAATTTGTTTATTCTTTTTCTTTTTCTCTTTCTTTCTTATGCCCTTTCATATGTTTGGTGGTAATTGCTAAATATTACTCCTTAACTTTAAATGATTATATGTTGTGTTTTAGTCCATATAATTTGAATTCATGGTAAATGATCCATTAACAACTACAGTTAAAAAAAAATGATCCATCAACAACTTGTGCATTCTGGCCCAAAGAACTCAAACCTTTAACATTAACACTAGCATCAGAAGTACAATCAGTACAACCATGTCATAAAAGCAGCCAATCACATGATGGTTTCCTACTTTCCATTGCCCATAACATTTAAGGTAGTTAACATGAAAAAAAGAAAAAGAGGTTGCAGCCCAGATTATGATGCACAATGTACCTTGCGAACCTCTCCTCTTGCAGTGTAATGGTTGATAACTGGGAGATTCAGTTCCCTGAAAACTTTCAGACGTCTCTTTATCGTTTCGATATTGTCATCAACGCGGCCCTGAGTATGAGTGAAAAAACACCAAATGCTGCAAATATTCCAAATTATAAATGCTCACACTCCCAATATAAAGCAAGAATACCAACCTCATTACAGCTAAGAACCCGTCTTACCATCTCTTCCTCAAGACACGCAAAATATAGTACAAAGACCGGTTCTACTCCAATCTGTAAGTCTGACAATGGATAATTAAAACCGTGAAATTAACACCAATTAAACACATTTAAAATATTACATAATTGTCTTGGTAATACACCAGTAACTATATAATAAACTGGAAACTTTTACACTGCTCATATGATTTGCATGCTTCAGCGCCTTGTATGCATAAATTAAATTTGTATGCGTGTATAAACATGTATATAAGAAGTTAAGAACAATTAAGGGTGTATCTACGTAACTTAGACAGTCCTTTTGATTATCTTTCATTGTTTCTCCACATACAATTTATACAATCTCTAATCTTATTTCCAAATAAGCCCATACCTTTCACTTTGTGTTCTTAAGGTGGGTGTGTCTATGTAACTTAGAAAATCCTTATGAATATCTTTCATTGTTTCTCCACATGCAATTTATACAATCTCTTATCTTATTTCCAAATAAGTCCATACGTTTCACTTTTGCATATTTCCCCTTTTATGTATTTTATTCAAGTCAAATAAACCTAAGGTTGAAAGAAAAGGGCACATGCCTACTTGAGGAATAATAGCAACATAGAGAATATAAAGGCACACATTAGAAAATGGCACATTCCTACTTAAGGAATAATACCAACATAGAGAATATAAAGGCACACATTTTCAATTCATGTCCCTGCCCTTCTACAACTAACTGTACTAGCATAACTGATCCAATATGGGGCAAATAAACCAAGTTACATGCTTAAGGACATGATTGCATAACATATTTTATGTACTTATGCACTTGCCAGGAAAAGTCACTTTCGAATATTGAGTGCAGAGCAAGGTTGATGCAATAAATTGCTTGACTGCAGTGAACATCAAACAAGGGAGCTTTTAACCCAATCTAGACATGTAACGGCATGCATATTGAGACATCAAGAGACCTATGTGCCACTTATCAGGAAGACAGGAATATTCAGGAAATTTGGTGCAAGATAATATTGATATTTTACCAAGCCACTTGAGCAATGGAAAATTCTGAACAGCATGTGTATCTATAGACTAGCAGAAAAGAGAGTTAATTAACATAAGGCCATTCCACGATCTCTTTTCTTTTTGACAATTGTTTTGTAAAGAGAGCACCATGCAATTTGTGTGGCTGGGGGGGGGGGGGTGGTCTAAAAGCTCCATAACACATAAAAGAAGAGCCTTGCTTGAGCTTTGTCAAAAGCTCCATAACACATAAAAGAAGAGCCTTGCTTGAGCTTTGTCAAAGTGTTGGACCTTCAATATGTAGTTACAGGTTGGAAGTGCACTAATTGATTTCTATCATTCAATAAAACGTGATAGAAATCCAAGGATTAGAAGAACAGAGTAAGGATTTCTACATAACAAAACTCCAATATCCATACCCCAATAAGTTTCTTTTTTTTGTAGGGAAAAGAAAGATCAATGGTCAGAAAACATTTTCAGATTAGAATAATTCCACATAGAATTTCTAAATGCACAGTGAACTTGACAAGAAAGAGAGAGCACAATAAAAGAAGAGAAGTTTTCTAGATGAGGTTTAATTATACATGAAACATTTTTAACTTTGACAAATTTTATTATAGCGACCTTTGATAAGTTTTACCTCTACATGCAGCTAATTTCTGTAAGAACAATTAAGAAAGTCCTCTAAGGCAAATTGTGTTAGTGTAGAATGGTTTTTATGATAAAAGGTTTCTGCATGCAACCAAGAAATTTGGTGGAATTACATTGATGAGATCTAACAAGTATTTTTGTAAGGTTCGAGCAAACCACAAGAGAAGATCTTCCAAGGAATTCAACATAATGGGTAGATAAGCTATGTAAGTTTGGTCTATCTCTTAGTGCAGCATGCTTTTGGGGTTCATCCTCACCTCTAACTACTATAATCCTTTGAAGAAAGGACCAACTAATTCACAGCCATATCAATTTTTACACACTTGATATCAGAACCCAAAGTTAATGTCTCCAGAGTTACCTTTTCGCAACAACAAATACAAGTTCAAAGGATTAAAGAAAACGAAGTACTTTAGGAGTTTCCAAGCAGGACTAGAGGGGTAATAAATAAAACACAAACTACGGTTCCTTCAATCTTTCAAGGGAATCATTGCATTAAGGTCCTCAGAAATACAGAAGCACTGATGCTGTATAATAGTATTTCGTCTGGCAATCTACTTCTCAGATCAGACCATGACCTTAAACTATATAACAATACAAGCTTTCCAACAAAATCTTCCGGTCCAGTCGAAAAGGAATATAACTTAATTATAAAAAGATAAAAAGAGGAATATAACTTCAAGGAGATTTCTAACCTGCTGATTTCTCATAAATATTGAACTGGATTGATGTTCTGACCAAGTAGCTGAACTTCTAATATGACAGCTACTACAAGAATGCTATTCCATTAACAGATAAGACACGGGATTCAGGTCAGAGGTGGCAAGGAGCTGAGTTTCCATTGTCTATTTTGCAGTTCTTACAGTGTCTGAAACATCACCACAACAACGTTCAGGGCTATGTTCACGCATGCATAAAATCTGGACATTCAAATGGTTTATTCACTTTTCTACATTATCCCCACTATATCGACTGGGACTTGCGAATTGGAGTATGTGGTTTTGACCTGGTCACATTGTAAGTATCAAAGGAGTAAAGTGGCAGAATTTTTGGGTTTCTTCATTGCAGAGATACAAAAATGCAGAAGAGAGAGTGGCCTCTAAAATACTACCAGCATCGGGTAGGAATCTTCATTTTCTTGTATTATGCTTAAAACATTTGGAAAATTGTCAGACATTGCAAAAGACAAGGTGCCAACATAGATGCTCAAACTGGTTTAAGATAAGGAAACACCACCAAAAAACTTCTCACCCACTGATCAGATCCAAGAAGAAAGAAAACGCAAGAGCATGCTTTACTGGCTCATCGAAAACTTCTCCTCACCAACCCAAGATCAAATAAAATGACCTAAACTTTCAAATTTCTCATGAGAACAGATATTTTTAGGCAGCAATTACCTTCCGCTTAAGATGCAGTGTGCTTCAGAGCAACACAAATGAGAGATATATAGAAACTTGGAAATGAGAATCGAAGCTTCTCCAAATGAACTCCAAAAGAAGCAATCAAGAATTACTAAGTGATAATTTCTTTTTGAACACAGTCCTAAAACTCAGTAGAGCCCTTATCAACACAAACGAAGTTGCCTCACTCAAGAATCGAATAAGACACGAGATGAGTCCAACTGTTGGGGGGGGGAAGAAAAAAAGAAAAAGAAAAGGTGAAAGAAACGGATGATTTTTCTCACCAAGAAATTTTCACACACTACAGTAATCACGGTATGATCTATGTAATAGGTTCTTATTTATGACACGAATACGAGTGTTGGAAACGTGAACCTTAAAAAATTACATTTAGACGCGATATGTCCGTACAATATATAAATATCTATATAAATGAGTACGTCTACATATAAATATCTTAAAATCTATGTGTAGTTTGCATCTGCATTTAATTCACGTCTTATAACAATAGTAAAACATCCAAAAAATAAAAACAATTAAATTAATCATCCAAAAAAGACTACTGTGTAAATCTGAATTTTGTTCATCAAAATTTCTTATAAACCAATCAAAGGTTGCATTATAACCAATCACAAAAAAAAGCTACAAAATATTAACTAATTATTAATTCAAAATGTAGCACCCTTATTGTGTTGCTACTAAAAAGAGTCCTAATGCATTCAAACAAAATACAAGCTTTCAGAACTAGTAAAAGTCAATTGGTAGCACAAAACAAGGTACAATACAATTGATGCTATTAATAGCAAAAAAGATAAAACAATAAAGATCATACATGGCACAAGGCACAACGAGAATGTCAGAGAGAAAAGTTGAAGAAGAAAGATGAATATCTAGTGGTCCACAGCTTGAAACGGGAGAAAACAACAGTCCACAGGCATGGAGAAGGAGAAACCATTGGTCCACAAAGGGAGAAACTAGTTGCGGAGGAAGGAACCATAGAAAGTTTCAGAGTAGTTGAAATAAATCGTATTTTTTATTTATCGCAACATTAATTTATGGAAACCCTAATTTAACAAATAAAAATATTTTTTATTTTTTATTCTAAACTACTTATTTTATTCTAAAATATTTTTTACTTTTAAAATAAAATACTTTTCAATGAAGATTCTAAAAACGGAAACATCACTTTCAAAAAAAGAAATGTGTCTAAAAAAAGGGATACGGTAGTGGACACTTAATAGAGGTGTCGTACGTGTGCCCAAGATTGTCGACATGTGTGCCGGTGTCCGCCAAGTGTCGACACATGGTTAAACCTCAAGACACGTGCGTCTATGTTTCTTCAGGTATGATTATGCGAGCAAGCAGTTATTCAAAAGAAAATCACACCATTCTCAAGCTTTCATAGCATACAATACAAATTAATGCACTAAGCCCAAGCTCAAAAAATTGACAAAATATCTTTGCAGAGAATCTTTTCACTGAAATGCATTTTGGGCTTTATCGTCAATATTTCATTGCTTTATCGTTTATATTTCATTTACATAACAATCATTCCCTTGTGCCATCTATTACTCTATGCATTCAAATGCAACCTCTGGAAATAAGGTATTGAAATTAACTAAACATCAACTAACCAAGGCAAAAAGTCTACAAACCTTTGAACCTTTTTGTGAAGAATTGTACAGACAACCTCTAATAGTACAGTGAAATTAACCAAACAATCGCAAAACATGACAAAAAATGTACAAACCCAAACTAAGGAAATGATAACCGAGAACAAGGCTTTGAACCTTTTTTTGAAGGCTTGAACATAGTAGCTTACAAATTGTTCGAACGCGACGTGATTTTCATCAGTTCGGGGAAACCCATCAATCAGAAATTTATTGTTCTCATTGGCCTCCATGTGTTTATGCAACAGCTTTACTGTGACTTCAGAAGGAAATATCTTCCCCTCCTTGATGATATCACAAATCATAGCCCTGAAAAATAAAGGAAAATTTCATGTTCTAATCAGAATACTTGAACCATAATGCAATCCACATTAAAACAAGGTCAAAATGAGTAAGATAACAATGCATATGTGCACCCATTTTCAGTATCAGAAGACATCTCTCTCCTCAAGAGTTCTCCAACACTAAGGTGTGAAAATCCGAAGGTATCAACGATCTTTGAACATTGAGTACCTTTCCCACTGCCAGGACCGCCTGAAAATACAAGTCTTATTCTTTCACTACAGATAAAAGGAAAGACAACGTATGCCACATAAAAACAAATACAACGGGAGCTCTTGGAGAACTTCAACACGGAAGTTGAACAGATAATCAAGAGATAGAAGCAAAGCTGAACAACACATTCCAAACATTCCGAAAAACTGTGCATGGCACAAAGGACACAAGCAAGAGTCACGAAAATACGAGAGATAGAGAGAAAGAGAGGGAGAGAGAGGGAGAGAGAGATTCAAGGAATGTACTATGAACAACCCTCTATTGATCTGTCTTTCAATATCCATGCACAACCATAACAAATCAAATATATAATCAAAGCTCCCCTAGCTTCTCGTCTTAAGAATATCATCGGCTTTGTCCTGTTCCATGATTCTAGGCCAGGAAGAGTACTCCAGCCACAGCCTATTAAGAAGCCTACAGATCAGCTTGGGGAGCCTTCTAAACCACAACCACTTGCCATTGATTCAGCATAGGCCCTCGCACTCTAAGATACATTGCCCCTAAACCTTCCTATAAAACCTCATCAACAAGGTGGAAGATTCCAGAAGGCAGAAGGTATAACTTACCTGCCTGACTTGCAATCAGCAGAAGTTCCCAGGACCCTTGAAAGGCGTCCTAGCCTACTAACAAGGCAAAGTGTCTTGTAGCAGTCCTCACTTTTCTTGTCCCCCCCATCCTCATCATCCCTTCTTCAGATGTAGTCATCCCTACTTGAGATGCAAAACTTGGTCTGAGCGCCCCCACTTCCCACACCCCACTATTGCCTCCTCTTTTTCATCCCTGATCTCGTTGATTATCAACCTGATATGTTCTCCCAAAATTGCTCTTTAGAAAACTAAAAATTTCATAGATATCCTACATGCCTATCAGTGAAATTCTTTGCACTGATGTCCTCGATACCCCACAAGTATCTTATTCAGTCCTGATCTTGGTGCCACTATAGCCTAAAAGTTCCAACTCTACTGACACTAATCTATGCTGCCAATATCCAGTCAAAGATTATTATTATTTTTTTGCACTGTACCCATTCCATACCCCTATTTTCCATACTGAATGTTGAGCTGAACATTTTCAGATATAAGTTGCATGCAACTGGTCATCTGTGATAGGGTGCTTGTGATGAGCATATAATTGTGATTGTGTTTGTTATGGTTAGAAAGAAGAATTATAGAGAAAAAAGAATGTAACTGTCCTTATTTGTTTAGGCATAAATATCACAAGGATTTATAAGTGTATGTGACGCATTCTGAAGCAATTTAGAATATAAAGATGAAGCCTTTGACCTTCACAGTGCCCTCTAATCCTCTCCTCCTCCTGTCTTCTTAGTCTCCTCTCCACACAACATATTCACCCTTCAACACCCATGGACTCCCATTTCCTTATCTCAACCTTCCTTCAACTCAAGCCTTCTACTTCGACCTCATTCATTTATATACCCCATGACCTATCCCTTCCTAACGATGAGGCCTACTACCAGCCTCTCTATGCCTTAATTGCTAACACAGCTCTCATGAATCCCTCCTCAAAACTTTAACCTTGCGTTCCTATATCTCCATCGACCCGTAACTGTAATAATAACCCCTTCATCTTTTGAGGATATTTCCCTGTTACATCTGCGGATTGACAGTAGCCCACACAACCCTCTTCCTCACTACCACTTCCGTTCATAAATTTTCCCAACTGTCATCCAATAGAAGTCCTATCTTAAATTCACCATCCTCAACCCCGAACAATATTAGCTCCACGGTTATCTCTCACAGCAATTTCACCATGGAATGCACGAAGCACAATAACTTCAACAAAGAAAGCAGCTCCATGTAGTCCTCCTCTATCTCCTGACAGAACTGACGATCATGCAAAAGCCACCTCACACCAGTACAATCAAGGAAAACTGTGCCCTATCCATGGTACGTCACCCCCATCTTAGATATGATATGCTTCCTTCTAGAAAAATTTACATCTATAGGCCCATCCTACATCCTCATTTCCCACAGATTTAGGCTCTGTTTGACAAAAACAGAATCTGATTATTCAATTTATTTAAAATCTCAATAAATGCATTGCCCCCTTTTCATTTATTTGAATTAAATATTATTGTGATATATATATATATGTTTGTGCATGTTTGGCTGGAAAGCCACATCTCACAATTTCTGTTGGTGCAATAAAGGGTTTTTCAGAAGGATAATTCAAAGGCTCTACCTCCCTCATCCATTCATCGTATCACAGTCACATGGAGAGGCTTTTGATCATCTCTCCCACTGACGGAGAGGCTTTTGATCATCTCTCTCAGGCTCTCTCTCCCACTGACCAGACCTCTCTCTCTCCCACGCTTGTGGCCAAGATATCTGCCAACTTTAAGAAGCATTGCATACATATCGGTGCATGTCTATTCATGTCTAGATAGAGAGATAGCTGGCGGCCAAGATGGAACAGGAGAAGGCCATTTAAATGCAATGTCTATAAGCAGCCGATCTTTTTCTTTTGACAGATTCTCTACTGGTTGAGGGAGGAGGCAATTCCCCATCTCAAACTTCACCCTCTTTATTTTATTCACACAACAAAGGGATGTGGGTCAATCTAATTAAAGGGGGGAGAGAGCAAGTTCTACCCTAGAGAGAGAGACGCATGGCAAGTTCTACCCAAAAGAGATAGAGAGGAGAGAGAGAGCAAGTTGAGAGAGAGAAAGAGGGTCCGTTGAAAGCCGCAAGTTTGTATTTTCAAAATCTTTTTAAATTCAAGTCCCACCTGTTTTTTAGAAGATAATGATTTTGGGGTAATATTCAAATCTCATGCGATTCTGTTAGGCTCTATCAAACGTGGCTTTAATCATATCGTGTTAAAGAATATCTTAATCTTGTAATATACTGGAATATCTGAATATTATGTGCTTGTCAAACATACCCCTAAGTAGCAAACAGCCTTTTGCTATAATTCCATTAGTCAAAATATTAACAAGCATTCAATTATCCTTGATCCAAACCTTCAACCATTGAAAATCCAATGCAAGAGGAAGAACTTACCAATGAAGCACAACTGGTTTTACACACTTCTTAGAAAAAGGGGAATTGAAACTCCCATTCCTCTTCAATTAATTCCTAATGGCATTTCTTTTTCTCCTGCACCATTACAAACTTCGTTGCCCATGTTTTCTATATCCTTTTATGTTTCTCCAGCTCCTTTACAGCCCACCGTCTGGCATCCCTCTAGTGTGATCCATTTGTAATTTCTATTCGGCTACCCCTTTGAGAATATACTGAACACCTATCCCATACACACCAACCACTAGTTGCCCAGTAACATTCACAACCAATGCACATGATTTTTCTCTCATCTGCTTTGCACTTTAATTATCATTTGCAACCCACCTTTTCGTGCCTACTGCATCTCTCTCTAAAACTTGTTTAGACTTGAAGATACTTGTTAAGACAACCAATGCACATGATTTATTTCTCATCAGGCTCCCCAAATCTGTTAAGCCTAGAAGATACTTGACGAGCTGGCTTGAATCTCTCTCTAAAACTTGTCCTCTGAAAACCAAACGGCCCATTTCCGGTTTCCAGCTGATCTTAACCCTAGTTTGAGGGTATAGATGGGTGCCTTAGGCGCAGTTCCTCCTCATTATTGCAAGTCTATTGTCTTTTTTATTTTTTTAATATTTACTCAGCACACTTGTTCTCGGTGATGTTTTTGAAGATGTAAACATGCCAAATCCCCACAAAGAAACACACAAAAAAGAAGGGCTCAAATTGGCTTACTCAATAAGCCAAAACAACCAACACCATAAACGCGAGAGAAACAATATGAAGATGGGAGAAGCCTCCACAATGACTTGAACCCATGATATGCCGTGTGATATATGAGGAGCAACCTCAAATTCTACAACTAGTGAAAATCATAAATTATTAAGAAATCTAAAATGCGAACATTAGTAAAATAATGTTTACAGCATGCAACTAAATTTGTGAGACTAAAATTAAACTTCGTCACAATCTAAGTACACACTGACCCATGCACATAATCGTAAATCCTGTGTATCAAAGGTCAACACAAGGTGTAATATCAAACTACTGTTTTGCCATGGTTTTTATAAGCAAACATACCTTGGAGATCTCAGATCCATTGTCTTCGCTTCATGTAATCTAGGTTCTTTGTATTCCAAAAGGAAGCCAACCCAATGGAGAACGAGCAAACAAACGAACGAATATCTAGGGACATACTAGGATTTTAGAATTTCATGCAACCTTTATTGTCTTCCTTTATGCAATGTAGCTTTCATGTCTTGCAAATGAAATTTAGTATTTACCAAAAGAAAAAAACTATAAATCATATGCTATATACAAACACAATACATCAAGAAATGGCCCAACTTGGCATCTAGGCAGCACCGCGAGATGAGGCATGGGTATAGGCAGGCACTGGGGGGGAGGATAATTTAGCCCCCCAAACCCGTCTAATATAAAATTTTGAGAAAAAAAAAAAATTTATATTTAAATTTCTTTTATGAAAAAATTCAATTGATTGTACGTATAGATGCAGATATGTGTGCGTTTTTCATAAGCATATACAAAATATTTGTATAGTAGAAATATATACATACATTATATATATGTACGTTTGTGATGCACATGTGTGTGTGTGTACAGGTGCACGTGCACGTGCGCATGTGTGTGTGCGTGCGTGTATGACCCCTCAAAATGGAGCGCCCACCAATTGGCCAGGCCACCTAGGACCTTCTCAAGCATTGCATATGCAATATAATGCCTTAATTACATGCTAGAATATATTATTACGTGCCTTAATGCGTGCAAGTAGGTAAGCTCATGTATATGTAGGTTTATGTGGGATTTCTGCATTTATGCACATTATTCTCATAGCTTTAAATTCATATCCATTGCCAGTATAAAACTATAAGAGAAGGACAACTTAGACCCTGTAGTTTTCTTGCATGCCGCAAAGATGTAGGCGCTATTTAATTTCTTTAGAGGAAACTACACGTATGGGAAGACGATTACACTCGGAAGACATTCTAGGCATAACAGCAGGTTTGTCCCCCAAATCTAAGATTTAAACTAAAGCCACAATGAGAGGAAAGTATATCCAAGGATAAACGAGAAGGCTAGTAAGAGTGTAAAGTAAGAACAATGGAAAAATTATAAAAAACTCCTAGTCATTAAAGTATACACTCAAACTATGTGCAAATTTTTGTCCTCCATACGTGCCTGACCCTTTTCTTGCATTCAAATTAAATACATAACGATCCTTGTGAAGGCAGAATTTGCATTTACTTTCCTGTATATAGGATATCAAAAAGTAAAATTCCAATCTAGGAACTTAAATTGAATAAAATATTATGCAGTACTGACATAAGGACAAAAATTATCATGCAACCCTCCAAGAAGCAATCATATGGTGGAAGCAGCATATGCTAGCCATATAAAGGGATAAATTTGGATGAATCAACATCTGATAAAGAGAGCATATGAAAATTTTCTCCCGCATTATAGTTACAATTGCAGTCAACACAGATAAGGATTTGCCAGAATTGGTGAGTCCTAACTTGTCAAGTGAATTGTGGATAATCAGTAAAGGAATACTCAAATACCTCAATAACTCCATCATCTAAAATTCTTGTTGTGAAGACTTTTGTGAACTTCCATGCACATGGTACCTACAACAAACTCAAGTCACAAGGACAAAGTGTAACATAAGAATGAAGCCATCCAATGTGGCTAGAAATATTAAACAATCTACAGCATACCATGAAAAAAAATACTGGGGATACCAACTACACGCTGCATGAGAATGAAACCACCCTTTTTGAAAGTTTGTCTTTAATTAATGCCACAAGGACTAGAAATCTAAAGAATAGTATGTATCCTTCTGGAAAGTTGGCACTTGCTGAGGGAAAACAGAGCTCTAATGAAAAATTAAATCAAGCATGCACAAGATTGTGGAGTGTTAGGAGATTTATGAAAGGCATATGCGATCTTTTCATTATCATCATGAAATTAATTAACCCAAAATTTAAATCCATTAAAAAAATAAAAGAATCAGTAATAATGTGCATAAGAGATCCCCAAGTGCACCATCTTTAAAAAACAGAGATAAACAAAAGCACTCAACATACCCATATTAACAAGGATCAATTGAGATAATTTCCTATACATTATCATCATGATTATCCAACCTTATCCCAACTATTTGGGTCGGCTCTACGAATCCAGTTCCGTCATTTCGCTCAATAGAGAGCCATACCCTGAATCAAATGACAAGTCAACATATCTTTTCCCAGTACTTTCATCCATGTCCTTTGAGGCCTACCCTCTTTATTTTAGAGTCTTCCACTTGAACCAAATAATCCCTCCTAACTAGTGTTGTTCTAGGTCTACGCTGCACATGACCAGACCACCTAAGTCTATTTTCCCTCATTTTATTGCCTATTGGAGCTACCCCTAAGTTCCCTTGAATATATCAATTTAAAATTCTATACTTCTTTGTCATGCCACTCATTCATCACAACATCCTCATCTCAGCTACTCTTTATTTTATAGTGATGTTGTTTATTGACAACCCAACATTCTGTCCCAGAAATCAAGGCTGGTATTACAGTCATCGTATGAAACTTCCTCTTCAGTTTTATTCGTATGTGACAATCACATAAGACTCCAATAGCACATCTCCACTTCGTCCACTCAACTCTAATTATGCGAGCAAGATCTTCTTCAATCTCTCTTTCTCATGGATTATCTACCCAAGACATTGAAAATAATCACTTTTGGGTATTTTTTGGCCATCAATATTAACTAATTCTTCGTTTTTGCTCCTGTTATTACTAAACTTGCAATTCCATATATTGTTCTAAGTCTAGTTAATTTTAAAACCTTTAGATTCTAAAGCATCCCTCCAAAGCTCTAACTTCACATTTACGCCAACTCTAGTCTCATTAATCACAACTATGTCATCTGCAAACCACATACACCATCCTGTATATGCCTAACTAATTCGTCCATAACAAAAGTGAAGAGATAATGGCTCAATGTTCACCCCTAAAGTAGGCCTACTATCACTGAAATCCTCACTTGTCTTTCATTAGTTGTCCTCAAATTAGTTAGCGCGCCCTCGTACATATCCATAACCATATAAATATATCCTCTTGAGGCTCCTTTCTTTTCCAACACACACTAAATTATCTCTCTAAGTACCCTTGCATATGCTTTCTCGAAACCAATAAAGACCAATGGAAGCTAGGATTGTAAGAGGTAAAAAGCCTATACCATAACTAATTGAATATTACTATGTTTTCAATTTCAGGTTATCAAGAGTTGCCATATAATCAAGTTTATTTTGCTTTTTCACTTTTAGCTGCCCATTTCATCTCCTAGTAAAATCAGCTTAATATATATGGAGTTGTGGAAATCAATTATGCTGACCCATCAAGATGTTATAACAATTATCGCCTTGATTTTGATGGGAAAACTAAAGCAGATGGCATTTGTATGATAAGGAAAGACCCAAACTATCATCTTTGAACTAGAAAACAACATAACGTGGACTATTACAAAACATGAATCCCAAAAAAGGTATATATATGTTTGAAAGAAGACAAAGGTTCCATTCAACTAGTACAAGTTACCAAGCCCACTGCAATTCCCTCGTTCCTATATGACCTGATCTCCAAGCCTAAGAGTAAATGAAGAAAACGTACCTAATTTTACACATTTGTCAATGCTATGATGGTAACAAAATGCTTATAAAGATCACTCACAATTAAAGAATAACAAATGAAATCGAACAAATGAACACTATGCTATATATGGAGCTCCTCCATCCTCTGAAGGGAAAATCCATTGTCCAACAGCTATTGATTGTGTTCATTGCATAATGGACACAATCCGTGGACAATACAAACAGAAAACCGTACAATGTCTCATCACCACCATAAGACAGTTCTCAGGTTGTGAATTCCCATGATGAAAGCTTCAGAATCCTTCCTAGGAAGCATTGTTTACCCATGCATGCATGCATGCACATATCTATTTATGTGGAAACCAACCTTTGAGACTAGGTCGTAATCACATAATGAACTATTTTATATGAGACTTTTCATAACGTATTCAATGGAACCCTAGATCAGTAATCATATGAAATAACACATTAGTTTATGTACTATATATATTTATTTGTGTGCTATCCATTATATCTTTTTTTCTCTCATTTTTACTTTTAAAAGAAATGAAAAGGCTCTTCAAGTCAAAAACACTGAAGACAACTCCAATCACCCAGTGGGTGAATCCATGTCAGACATGGTTTCAAATCTCTTATGTGTCGTATGCGTCTCTCTCTCATGCCTCCTGAGAGAGACTAGTGTCTATGTATGGCTGCCATCCAAAGAACCCCACAGGTTCAAACCACCTCCTTAAGTTAAATTTTTCCATCAAGTAGATAATAATAGTTTTTCAGTGCGCACCTCAATGCATATGATACCATTTGCTAGGTGTCTTGGAAAAGGTTAAAAAAATCCCTTAAAAGCATTTTGATCTATATAGGCAGTAAAGATAATAATAATGATAACCAAATAAAAAATAACCGTTAATCACAAGGAATCACGTATTCAATCAAGGAGCTACACACTTTGCCTTCATTCAAGACAATCACTATCATTAAGAAAAATAAAAAGCCAACTTACACCATGTCTCAGCCATAACAATATAAAATCCAACTGCAGTTCTTCCAGAAAAGAGAGGAAATGCATCAAATTTTGTGATCAACAAAACAAGCATATTTTGTTTCTGCGAATGCACGGATAAAATGATGAATTGGTCGAAAGAATTTAAAATTATAAAGCCAAATGAACAGATTTTCTAAAATCTCTCCACAAAAGAGTATTATGGCACAAGAATTAGCAAACCAACATGAAAAATAAGCAAACTAGGATTGATAATGAGTTTCTCAATGCAACGCATTGAATAAGAAGAAGAAGAGTGAGAGCTGGGAACCTGGAGCTGAGTGGATTTCCAGGAGGAGAGCAGGAAGTGAGATAAAATTGCTCGTCTCCACAATGCTCTTGGAATTTAGAGAGAGAGGGGTTGGGTTTGGTGGAGTTTTTTTTTTTTCTGATGAATGGACCCATTCCATTCATCCCGCCTTTATACCAGGGTTTCACATCTTTGTAAAAAAAATAAGGCGGTCCAAATTCTAACCAAATGGGTAGGCGGTTGAATGGAAATAGGCGACACTGGCGGTTCTGAATGTAGTAGGTTTTGGTGAACTGGTTAAATATTTAAAAATAAATTGAAAAAAATTATATAAAATCTAAAAAAATAAAAATAAAAATTTATAATGTATTTTTAAAATATTTTGTTATTTTGAAAAAGATTAGAAATTCTTTTGCCAATTAATACTTAATTTTAACATTTTCCCTTTTTTTATGAAAAAATTCAAAATACCTCTAAACATAAATAGATTTTTTAAAATCTACTTTATTTAATTAATTTTCAACTTTGAATGTGCTTTGTTTAATCATGCTTTAAAATATATTCGATTAAGTCGATTAAACCGACTGGTTTACCAATTAGGCCGGTTGAATCACTTCCTGCCCTAGGTCCAGTTAACCGTTTCGGATCGATTTTGCGTCTAGGAGTAATACTTCTGCTAAAAGATTTCCTACTCCCAGGGGAGTATACTATCTATAAACTTCCTAAGGTGAAACTTAAGGTAGGAATATATTTTAGATCCCAAATTTGAGGATGTGATCTTTAGAACCAAGCATCAAGCTCAATGAAAAATTAAAACTCTCACTCTTTAACGTGCCTTAAAAAATGGCATATCAAGATTGCATTATAACCATTTAATTTTTGTAAGCGGGCAATAATCTAGATATCCAAGAACTTAAATTCCAATTTTTTGAAAATGATCAACTAGTTATAATTGGATGGATTCCAAAATTGTAAATCAAGAACATCCTACCAATTAAGTGTTTTACGCTACGGAGCAAATATATAGTATCTCTCAACAGAGCATATCACACATGCTTGCCACCTTCTTCGTGTCTTCTTTGTTCTTGTAAGGGTGGCAACAGGCCAGGCCTTTATCCCACAGGGTTGGCTGAGGCCCTAGCCAGACTTGTCCGAGGTAGGCTAAAGGCAAATAAAGAGAACTCCGGGGTAGGACAAAGACAAATGCAGAAAAAATTATATAAGAAAAAGGACCTGCCAAGCCGAACTGTGTCGCACTAGTCCTAATGAAGCCCTCGGGCCATAATTTGTAGCCCACGCCTTACATTTTTAGGGTTATGTTGCCTAGCTCATTGCGAGCCAACCATAGGACGTGAGAGCAATGTTTCGAAACCAAGCAAATTATTATATAGTGATCTATCAAGACCTTTAACGTTTTGGAATGGTAGTGTCCTAGCCATTTTTCCTTTCGCAGCATATATATATATATATATATATATATATATATATAC
>NW_006498435.1:677033-689489 GCF_000471905.2 Amborella trichopoda
ATAGGTGGTCTATCTACCAACATTTGAAACTAACAATCCAAATGTTTTCCTAATAGAATTATTATTTTTAATTTTCAAATTTTATTTATTTTTTCATATTTATGATCTCCATGTTAGAGATTACATGTCATTAAAATTAGGTCAAAAAAATCCATCTCAAAATTAGATATTTAAGAGGTGGCTTATTTATGCATGCACTCATAGAAATTGTATCCTTCTAAATACTCTTTTCTCGGTTTGGATGTTAATATGGACGAGTAAAGATGCAAGACTATTTGACTCTTTCAAGCTAGAAATCACTAGAGCTTATCTTTTATTTTGTTTTTCCTTTTTCCTTTTCTTTTTTAGTCTTAAAGTCATGCTAAGTACCATTAACCTCCTTTTTTTTCTTGAAACCCTATTAATCTAACACGCCCCCCATCACCTCTCTTAATGCATTATACATCGCATTATAACATAAATACCAAAGAGCGTCAAAATGTAATCTATTTTAGAAGAATTGAAATTTTCTTATAATTGAAAAAGTACAAATAGAAGTAAAAGTTATCCCCGCAGCACGGCCCCATATGGCCTCAAAACACGCCTTTGGGGCTGCAAACATTACTCTAAAAAAAATGTTTTTTGAGTCAATCGACTCACTATCCCGCTGACTCATAAACGTTAAATCTTAAAGATAGCCTGCTGACTCATAAACGTTAAATCTTAAAGATGAATGTCCACAACAAAATATTCATATCTGATGAATAGAAAAAAACTTAAAAAAAATGTTTTCAAATTTTATTTATTTATTTATTTTTTTCATATTTATGATAATTATAGTGTAGATCATGGATCTCCACAAATTGGAATCCAACATCGATATAAAAAATAGGTGTTAGAGGGAACTTGCATGAGAATAATGAGTCGGGGAACTCATAAAAATCGGTCCCAGTCTAAAACATACCACATGAGTAATAGTTGAAGACCACATAAACATTTCCATATCATCCATCCAAACATAATGTCCGCCAAAACTATGATTTGGTTTTGTCGTTTTTTCCTATTTGGAAGCTTTGCAGGTCTCTGCAAAAAGGTCCAACTGCAAGGTCCTTCCTCTCATGGAAGTAGTTTTGGCGTCCATTCTCTCCAACCAATCCACCACATACGCACATGAAAGAACTCTAAATCAATTTTTTTAGCATAAATATTAGTAAAATAAGGCAATAATGCCTGGACATGTAAACATGTAAAAGATGACTTGACAAACAAATCTTTCTTTTTGTCTCCAAGTTTTCTAAACGGACAATTCTTTACTTATAATAGCTTGTATAATTGTAACATGATTATTCTTTAAAACATCTTATGCTAACCGCCCTTTCTCTCTTTGCCACCATGTGAAACTCCCATCTTTTTCCCACTTTCATGCTCCACCTCTTAGAACATCGACCTCACTCTCAGGCAAGGAGGTTTGGGGAGCTGCTCTTATCACTATGGACAGAGAGTGAGACAAAGAAAGAGGGAGATGTTGAGAGTGAAAAGTGCAAAGCGAACGAGGAAATGTTGTTATTCACCATGGCTCTGTAGGGGCTGCCATGCCCTTGACATGGCTAGGACAAGGCTACATTGTGATTTTCATGGCTAGTGTTAGGTCCCTTTTCCTTAAGCCGCATGTGGTGCATGCAGCCTGTGCGTGTGGTGAAGGCAGCCTGTTGCACGATGCAGGTGACCTAGTGCATGTGATGCTGCTAGATGGTGCAGTTAGTGTGCGGAGCAAGCTGGTTAGTGCAGCATGATGCACGTGATGCAGGCCAACTGGTGTGTGAAATGCCTTGATGGCTAAGGGTTGAGTAACCCCTTGGTGCATCATGTAGTATATATGCCACTTTGGTAGAGCATAGCAATAACTTATGGAGGTCAATTTCTTTACGCCTACAATTATAGTTGAGAAGAGTGTTTGACCCTCTCCTTTGACCGTGCGAGAGGCCATAGTGTGCAACACTAAGTGTACGGTGCACACATAGATGGTTGGTGGCCAAAGACCTTTAATGCGAGGACTTGGGTAGAGGACAATATGGTCTAATGTCTAAGAGATGGCTTGATCTGATGGGACAATATGGTCCAGAGGGCCGTGTGAAAGAGGTGCGCCATACACTTGGTTATGCATGTGTGATCAAGATGGCCATGTGGGTTTAAAATGTGTATGACTCATTCTTGAGCAAGATCACTATGTGGGTTGAGGAGGCAAGGCGTACGGGACTTGCTTATTGCTATGGCAACAGTTGAGGGCCTAGCAGACCTTGACCTTCGTGGGGCGTTAGAGTCAAACCATAAAAGTGGGAAATTTGAGGCCGAATGGAGAAAGGGTGGTGTGTAGAAATGAAACTAGACCTAAGAAGGGGATAGCTAGAGAGAAAGAGGAAGGCCTTCACAGGTTGTTTCATATGTGGGGGCGACCATCGAGCGAGGGAATGCTTACAAAAGCATACCCTCAATGCAGTTAACCTCGTGCAAGAAGACCAGGAGATTCCAGTAATGGAGTTCATTGTGATTGATGAACGCCATACAACTGGGTTTGACCAAAGCATCGACTTGGGAGGAGGCCAGGCCATGCACGAACACTAAATAGTCAAGTGATGACTCAGGTGGGGTCATTAAGAGGAGACCATCGGTGATGAAAGTGGGTCAGTGGGAGGAGTCCTCTAACTCAATGATAGCCGAGGCATGGGTCATGGTGGATGCAATGGAACTGACCACGTACCCAGGCACATGAGGCAGCGCGAGGACCTCACCATGTGCATAAACAAGAGACTTGGTGGCAGCACTGGACTTGACCTAGTGAATGAACAAAGGCTTGGTGGCAGCAGTTGACCTGACCAAGCGAACAAGCAAAATACTTGGTGGCAACAGTGGTAAATAAGAAAGAGACTTGGTGGCAGCGGAGGATATGGCCAAGTGCGAGGACTAAGAAGAGGCTTGATTGAGACGAGCATGGGCATTGGCTAGAGCTGTGGTTTATGGGGACCCAGTGAAGGTGAAGCATCCGATGAGAACATCGGAGTTTAGGTGGAGGAGGCTTGCTAGGCCCCTTTTCCTTAAGCCTCATGTGGTGCATGCAGCCTAGTGCATGCACCATATGAGGAGGCTTGAAGGCAGCATATTGCACATGGCGTAGGTGGCTTGAAGTGTGTGATGCTGTTAGATGGTGCAGCTAGTGCATAGAGCAGGTTGACTAGTGCAGCACGATAAACGTGGTGCATGCCAAGTGGTGCGTGTAATGGGTCGAGTAATCCATTGGTACATCATGTAGCATATATGCCACTCTGGCATAGCGTAGCTACAACTCATGGTTATGCCTACAACTACAGTTGAGAAAGGTGTGTGACACTCTCCCTAAACTGTGCGAGAGGCCATGGTGTATGACACTAAGTGCATGGTGCATGCACAGTCGGTTCATGGCTAAAGACCCTTGGTGTGATGCATTGGGTAGAGGACAATTTGGTATGATAGCTAAGAAATGGCTTGACCTGATATGGCATGGTCAAAAGGGCCATGCGTAAGAGGCGAGTCATACACCTGGCTTGGCTGGTGCATGATCAAGACGGCTATATGGGTTTAAACTGTATAACTTCTCAGGTATGGGCTTATGTAATGGCCATAAGCCATGTGCATGGGTGGTAGTGCATTTGTTTAGTGGACCCTTGTAACCATACCATCATGTATTAAACATCATTTTTGATGTACTTGTATTCTTGAGTCGCATAAGGAGAGAACTAGTAACAACCTAGTCCTGTCGATACCCAAGACATCATCAGACCATGGGAACACTGCAAAATAAGCCTAAAAGTGGGCAACCTTGAAAAGAGCACTGAAACAACTTCAAAAATAATGGAAATGGTATTTTAAGATGCCCGAAGGAGGCTCACAAAGTTTCTTTACATTTCGATAAGTTTTGATATGACCAGGACGAAACTCAACTATCAAATTCAGCTCCTATCATGTAAAAATGGGACCTTATAACTACATCCATATTTTTGGGGCTTCAAAATAATACCAAACCATAACTATTAGATCTGAAACTTTGAAAAACCTCAGGGACCAAATTTGGGCTCAATCGGACCTTGTAGGACCATTTTGGGCCCAAATTACCATAAAGTGTGAGTTTTACACTATTATGGTGCGGCCTCGGTGAACCAGTTGCCATTTTTGGAAATTGCATTTTTTACCCCTTGGGATGATTTTCAAGTGCTTATAGCTCACTCGTTTGGAATCGGAACAAATCCAAATTTAGACATGAGTTAGGTCTCGACGACCCAGACGTTTTGACATATGGCACATGTCATAGTGTAGTCCGAGATGAAAGAATCTCTATAGAGAATATGAGCCCGAACACATGAAAATCAGAATTTTGAAAGAAGACATATCGTACTTCATGAAGTCATAACTTGAGATCTAGGTATTAGATCGTTGCAAATACCCATTGTGAGCACATTGCGTAGAGGTATAGTTGGTATAATGTTTGTGTTAAATTGCAGGCTGGATAGAGCAAATTTCAAGGTTGAAATTGACAAGATTTCCCGGTCGTCAGAATCACACTTTCTGGCGACTTCCAGAATTTGGAAATTGTTCAAATGGAAACCAAATCGGACAAAGCTTGAAGAGCAACGGTTGCGATGATGTCCTCTTCAATTCAAGATCAAAACGAGGACTCGAAACATTACGAATCACCCTGCATTGGCAGTCGAAGTTTATGGACTTGATTCGATTTTTACCCTTTGGGAAAAGTCCAAGTCCGTTTCAGGATGATCAAAAGACATCAAAATATTCAGAACAGATCAAACATCGATTCTACGACGATTGATCACCCAAGTCACCGCCGCAAGGATCCGAAAAAGCTCTCAAAGTCTAGCATTGGCGAGAGGCCCATTAAGGAGTGATGGTTTTGCCATTTGCTCAAAAGATCAAAGGGGTATTTTTGTCATTTGCTAAAAAATAATATTTTATTTTAATTCATTTAATGAGTAATTTTCAATAATTTGGCTTAGTTTTGAGCATTCCACCCATGTTTGAGGGTCGCTTTATATAAACAAGCTTAGGTCAATTATAAAAGGGTTGGATCATTCATTAATGAAATTGAGGCATCAGCTTGTGTCTACTCGGCTTTGCTTCTAACTCTTTGATCCAGGGGTGAGGAGATGGAAAACTTTTAGAGAGAGAAAGTACCCCTAGTCTATACACCTTAGCCTACCCCTCGGTTCATGCACACCAACGCTGACTCATGGCTAACCACTTTCTCTCTCGTGTGCAAATAAAGAGGCTGAGGCAACGTACACAGGCAAGGTCACACTTGAAGCCTACTTTCTCTCCTCTCTTTCTCCTCTGTCCTTCTCTCTCTACATCGTCTTTCTCACGCAGTAACTTCGAGCCGCAGCAAACCTGCGGCCTCGTCCCTCTCTGTGTCCTTCTCTTCTTTGTCACGCGATAAGTCTCGGAGCCGCAACACGTACAGCCCCGTCTCTCTTTGCCCTTCTCTCCTTCGCCGCGGGTTAAGTCTCGGAACCCCTAGCACCTATGGCCCTATCTCTAGCTGAGTTCTTCTCTTCCTCATAGCAACCTGGAGCTGCAGCAAACCTACGTCCCCGTTATTTTCTCCTCTTTCTCTTGTCTCCTTTACTTTGTCCCTACCCACAGCAAACCTGCATCCCCGTTCTCTCTCTCCTATACTACGCCTCATTTCATACTGAGCCACGGCAAACTCCAACCCCATCCTTCCCCTCATTCTTCTTTGTTCCTTCTTGTGTATCGACAATATTCTGTTATCCATCATACACTTGACTTGATACCTCTCGGAGCCATCTCAAGAGTTTTAACACTCAGATCACCACTCTAACTTCCTCTTTGTACAATTGAGTCGAGTTGCACGAGATATATATGCTTTCGCCCTCACTCACTCGGGTGGAGTCATCTTGAGTTCGATCGGGTGGAGTCATCCTGGGTTCGAGAGAGTTTTCATTCTTTAGTCACTCTGATTGCCAAGTTTCGTAGCATTTGTGTAGATAGAAGGATCTCTGGCATCACTTCTCCTTTATGCTTTCTTTGCTAGCCAATCCCTACTCGAGTGAACCATTATAGAGGAGTACATTCGAATTCACATTGCAAGTTTTGAAGCAAAAGAACGAGATGACTTGTTGAAGTTTGAGGAGGGTTCGTGTTCAAATTGCGCAGGCAGACAGCCGAAGGGCTTCGTAACTTTTTCACAATACAAATCAGAGAGATCTTTAGAGGAAGATTCCTCATATCTGAACATTATAAACTGGTTTTCTAAAAGAGTGATAGAGAGTGGGACAATAAAATTCCGATCTGAGGTCAGATCTACTTATAAGTGAGCAGATCTGCTCTCAAATCAGTGGCAGAGCCAGCATTGATCCTAAATACTATGTAAAAAGCAATAAAACTAATTTAATTCTAATAAAGTAAACAAAAATATAAAAGAAACACAAGAAAGAATAAAAATATACCAGACCGGATCAGTTGGTCTGGGACTCTCGAGGCTTCGAGGCCTCGCCTGTATCAGAACCGACTGAATTTATGTCGTGCGTCCTCATTGTCTCTCTTTAGGTTTTGATGAGGCCTTGGCTTGGTTGGATGGATTTTTTGATCTAAAGGCTGCAAGTGGCCTAAAGCTAGGGTTTTCCTAAGTCTAAGTGTTGCTCAGGTCTCATGGTCTCTAAGCTTTCTCTGGGCACAAGAGCTAATCAGGTCTAAAGTGTCTCTAGAGTCTAAGAGTCACCTAAAATGATTCTGAAATGACATTTTTATAAGCTGAAAAATCGGCTAGAATGGGTAACATACTATAACCAGAAGATTTCCCAGCCTGGACTGCCGTTTTGGTGGTCCAAGGCTTGGGCAACACTGGTAGTGTTGCCCAGACCAAAGTGGTCCAGGTTTAATGAACCTGGACCAAAATGATTCGGGAGGTGTTGGCATGTGGAAACTGCCAATTTGGGGCGGTTGCATCTAGGAGACACTTGGAGCATCGTCCAAACCAAATCAGCTCAAAATTGGCAGAGTCCAGTTCTGAGAAAATCTACGGGCTCTTGTGATGCTTCCCTCCAAAATTTGGGTCAAAATTAGATGTTTTGCTATTTTTAATGTTTTTTTTTTACTAAAACAAGGTATTTTGTAGGATTTAGGTCAGTCTGGGCTGGGCGACACTAGGAGTGTCACCTTGGTGACACTGAGAGCATCGCTTAGACCAAATATGTCTAAAATAGCAAAATTCCAATTATGGGGGGATCTACGGGCTCTTGTGATGTTGCCTGCCAAAATTTGGGTCAAAACAAGATATTTTACTATTTTTAAGATTTTTTTTTACTAAAATAGGGTATTTTGCAGGATTTGGGTTATTTTGGGCTGGGTAACACTAGGAGCATTGCCTTGATGACACTAGAAGCGTCACTTAAATCAAATCTGCTCAAAATCGCAAAATTCCAGTTCTGGGGAATCTATGGGCTCTTGTGATGCTGCCTACCAAAATTTGGGTAAAAAGGAGATGTTTTTGCTATTTGTAGTGATTTTTTTACTAAAGCAAGGTATTATGTAGCATTTTGGATTACAAGGCAAGCAACATGGATTATAGTGGTCTATGGCCTGGGGGTTTACTAGGATAGTGTGGTACTAAGGGTTTCGGGAATATCACAAAATTTACCAATTTTAAAAATGAGGTGTCTAAAGTTGACACTCCCTGTCCATAGAGGAACATGTGATTGCTAAAGAAGTAGATACTCTTTGGCGCTCCCTGTCCTTCAAGGGGTAGGTGAGTAGCAAAGATAATGCAGACATTTTAAATTTCATCCTAACGTTTCGTGGTCAGAGGGTACACCAATTATCCCTCCAAGACATTGTGCTTCTCGCTCACCTACCTATGGCATTTTCATCCTAAGGTTTTTGGCGTGAGATGTCAATGACTTACACAAGCTTGAAACTCGAGTTGAATTTTCTAGCCATGCCACTTAACTTCAGGGTTTTTCACAATTTCAAGTTCTTCAACTTGACATTTTCTTTGATTTCCTTAGGGTTTCCTAAGGTCTTTTATAGGTTTTACTTGTTTTAGGAAAATGTTTGCATGGTCAATTCTGAAGAGAGAGATGAGGCGGCAACGCGTTAATCATCATATACGGGTGTCCAAGCTCCTTCATTTTTAAAAAGCTTTTTAGAAATTTTGAAAGCAAGGGGGGAATTTTGAAATAGAACTCGGAACTTTAGACATATCACGATTTTAATAAAGAAATTAAAGTTTTTTTGAAAACACAAGACATATAATGAAAATTTTGAAATGAGAAAGATATTTTGAAAACCAAATTTTTAGTTAGCAGTTTTAGCCCTTGCAACCATAAAGCCCTCTAAGCAGTCGACCCTTTACGTCATATGGGACTAGACAGATATACTTGACCTTTTATGTCATACAGAACTAGACATTTTTCTAAATACATCCGACCTTTAATGTCATACAGTGTTAGACATTGTCCTGCTCAACTCTTTGACATCGCACGAGTTTGAAATTTTTTGAATTGGATTTTGGTTGGCAGTTTAGGCTCATGCCATCAAGGAGCATTTTCTTTTTGAATGAATATGTTTTTATCTTCTTTTTTTTATATTTGAAATTGGTTGGCAGTTTAGGCTCATGCAACTGAGAAGCAACTGAAAACTTTTGAAAATCAATTAAATATATGAAAAACATCTTATTTTTAAAGAAAAATGCATAACAAAACCAAATTTGATCCCTAGAAGGCTCCCAAAGTTGGAGCAGGGGCATTTTTGTCCAAAAAGTGTTGGGCGACACTAGTAGTGTTCCTTGGGTGACACGGGTAGTGTCACACAAAAATTTTTTTTGTTTTCTTTTGTTTTTTTAAGGGGAGGATGGGTCGGGAAACACGGCCAGTGTTGGCCAAATATTTTATTTTATTTTTTTAATATTTGTTTTTTAAAGGGGAGCATGAGCTAGGCGACACAGGTTGTGTCGCCCAAATTGTTTTTTTTTTTTTGTTGGCTGGGTGACACGGGTAGTGTTACTCAAATTTGTTAATTTTTTTATTTTTTATTTTATTTATTGTTATTATTATTTATGTTGGCTGGGCGACACGGGTAGTGTCACCCAAATAAATTTTTTTTCTTTTGCTCCACTGCCCCTGTTATGGGTTGTTTTATTTATTAATCATTACTTGTACAATTGATTTATGAGGTAGATAGGGACATTTTATTTGCACACACTTTTCAGACTGAATTTTGACAAACTCACCTCCCTAGTTATAGGGTTTTTATCCTAAAATTCCGGTTATCGGACTGTCATACACACATACGGTGATGGGTTCGCATCTTTCACCCTCAAGGGTTCGAGTCGATAGAGAGAAAGCTCCCAAATTAGCCAATGTCGTCATTGGTGAGGTTCACCCATATCCAGTATGTGGTAGTTGGAAATTATACTCATGCAACTATTGAGTGCTTGGCTAGTTTTAAGCCTTCATAACAGGCATAGAGTGAGGCCAGATCGACTAACAGTTTAACCACTTGTAGTGATGAGGAAGTCCTTTCTAGAAAAGGAAATTTTTTTAAATGGATGATTTTAATAGTCAATTTGAAAAGAATTTTCAAAGAGGGACGGGTCTTATAATTTTTGCCACCTGTGGCCCCCTTGGTGGTCATTTTATTTATTATTCATTTATTTAAAGATGATGAAAAGGATTTCCTTGTGAGATCGTGAGGGCCCAAGAGTCTTAATGTTTCCTTGGCCTTTGGTGCTCCGATCTTGTGTTTCACATAACCATGAGGAGTTCTTTGGATTCTTGCCGGGCTTCCTTCTTGGAGAGGTCTCGGCATTCTTCCCGGGGTTCGTTGAAGTCTTGGATCTCCAATTTATGTTGCTTTCTCATATCTTTCCAAGGTTGGTTCTATTGGGAACCTATAGGGTATAGGAGGAGTCTCCATCCTCAAGGTCTGCTTATGCAGTATTATTGTGGCTTGCAAGTACTTATTTCGTACTTGAGATTTTGGACTAGCGTCTCCTTTTTGGAGGAATTTTTTTTTTTTAATCCGTGATTCCTTCTAAGGTTTTCACCACGTCCTCTTTTTCCTTTTTGAGCCCGTTATGGATGGTATTTTCTAGTATACATTGCATTAATGGGGCCGTTGAGTTCATAGCCCTCTTCATTCTTGATTTTCTAGGAATTACGCCCCTGCCCCCCCAATTAGGTTTGAATTTTCCTAATGAATATGGATTTGCAGGAATATGGAAGATATTATTGAGTACCATGTCTCCTTCGCTGAATTGTCGGGGAAGAACTTTTCTTTGGTATGCCCTCTTGATTCTACGATGGTAAGCTACAATATTTTGTATTGCTCGTAGTCATCTTTCATCCAGAGTATTGAGGGCAGCAACTTGTGCTTCGATCTTTTGTTCCTGATCTAAATCTTTATGAATAAGCACTCGGAGAGATGGTATCTCGACTTCAATGGGTAGTACAGCCTCTATACCATACACTAATGAGTATGGGGTCATGCCAGTAGGGGTATTCTCAGTTGTTCGGTAGGCCCATTGCACGTCGTTTAGCTTTTCGTGACAATCTTTACCACCTTCTATTATTCAGAGAAGTCTTTTATTTGTGGCTTTTGCTTGTCCGTTTCCTTGAGGGTAGTAGGGTGTGGAGAATTTCTACGTTATCTCAAACCTTATGCACACCCTAGTGACCTGTTCATTTTTTAAGTTGGTTCCATTATCAGCAATGATTGACTCAGGAATGCCAAATCTGAATATAATATTGTTCTTTATAAAACAGGCAACATGCTGTCCTTCAATTTTGACAAACGATGCGGCCTCTACCCATTTTGTGAAGTATTATATAGCCGTTAGTGTATAACGGTGGCTGTTAGAGGTTTTCGGTAAAATTATTCCGATAATATTAAGACCCCACATGGCAAAGGGCCATACAGACGGTATTGAGTTAAGTGGTACAGATGGTGCATGGATGAGGTCTCCATAAAGTTGACATTTGTGACACGTCTTAACAAATTTCCAACAGTCTTCGGCCATGATGGTCCAATAATAGCCTTGGCATTTGATTTTTTTAGCAAAGGCAGCTGCCTTGGAGTGACCTCTTTCATTGTGTAATTCTTTTAATACCTGATCGACTTCTAGCTGATCGAGGTACCATAAGATGATGTCTTCAAAGATTTCTTGAACATAAGGTCATCTCTTACTAAGAAACGCATAGAAAATCTTCAGAGGGCTTCCTTATCCTTTTTGGTGGCTCCGTCAGGGTATAACCCATCTTTCAACAAGGACAAAACATCGCGGAACCATGGTTTTGCCTAGACTAGTGCATCTGAGGCTACGAAATACACTTCCCCATCATTCTCATTTTCTTGTTTCATTTCTTTTTCAATCCTTGGTGGGGAAGGGTCATGTTTGTGCCTGATGTAAAATGGCAGTGTGGTGAGTTCTAAAGGGATGTTGACCATTGAAGCAAGGGTTGCAAGGGTGTCGGCAAGCCGATTGGTTTCCTTAGTTACGTGCTGCAAGGCGATTTACTTAAAATATTTTATCATCTTTTTTCGCCTTTTCTTGGTAGGGTTTGAGTTTTTATTTTTTCACCTTCCAAATCCCCTGAACTTGGTTTATGACGAGCAAGGAGTCATGAATGACTCGTATTTGCTGAATCTTCAGCTCTATGGCATTCTCGAGTTCCTCAGCTTCATATTCGGCAATGTTATTGCTACAGGGGAAATTTAGTCTGATGGCTGTTGGCATTAAAATTTTGTTGGGTGAGCATAAGATAACCGCTACACCTGACCCGTATTCGTTCCTTGCACCGTCGAAGTATAGCTTCCAAATTGACTCTTCAATTGTGAAGAGGTTCTCATTAAGGAGATCCGTGTTAACGTGAGTGTTATCTGGTAGTGCGTGTTCAGCTAAGTGGTTAGCAATGGCTTGTCCTTTAACTGATTTTTTAGTCACATATTTGATCTCGAACTTGCTCAATAACATTCTCCATTTTGTCAAATGTCTGTCAAGGACTGGTCTCTCTAATAGGTATTTGAGTGGGTCTATTTCTGAGATGAGCTTCACTATATAAGATAAGACATAGTCTCTTAATTTTTGCATAGCCCACACAAGCGTTAAGCAACGCTTCTCCACATTCGTGCATCTCGTCTTGTAGTTGACCATGGTTTTTGCTGATGTAATACATGGTTTGTTCTCTTCCAAGGTCATCGTATTGTCCTAACATTGCCCCCATGGTCTTGTCTTTCACACACACACACACACACACACACACACACACACACACACATATATATATATATATATATATATATATATATATATAGTAGTATAGTAGTTAGTTAGTTAGTAGTAGTAGGTAACGGTAACGGTAAGGGTACGGGTTAGGTTACGGTTACGTTACGTTACGTTAGTTACGTTACGTA